>JACXSJ010001258.1:66642-103952 GCA_014851325.1 Pentalonia nigronervosa | reverse complement strand
ACATTATTTAAACTTAATATAAGATGCTTAGGTGTCTATGGTTTGTTTCTGTCAATTAAATTTTTATTAACCATTTTTTTTAAAACCTAATTTTGTATTGAATTAGCTACATTTATTTATTCAAATTGCAAGGCTAGTTCAAAAGTATAAAATTAATTTTTATTCATTGTAATTTGTGATCAAATTTTCAATAAAACTATATTACTATAAGAATCAAAGTTGAAAGATGTTAATTACTTAATATTTCTAATGACTTCATTAAAAATGTTTTAGACCAGGACTTCTTTTATTTACTGTCTTCAGACTTTATAAATGTTTAAGTTTAAATAAAATATATAATATACAGTAGAGGTCTGATAACTTAAATCTCGAGGAGGATAAAAATAAATTTGTCTTATGTTTTTCAATTAAATAACTCAAATATAAGTTATAACTTGTAAATACTTTGGAAAAACAAAAAGAAACTTTAAGTTATAAAGGTTTTACAGTAATTGTAACTCGGCTGTAATATCAAATTATTTTTAAAATATGTATTATGAATAAAGAGTACAATTAACAGTTTTTAATAGTCAATAAAAAATAAAAACTATCCTAAAACATGACAAAATCTATAAGTAACCTACATTAATTTGTGAAATAATATTATTTCCAGAAAATTTTAGTTCATTTACTTCTGAAAAATTTTTGTCTAGTTCAGTCAAATGATCTCCCACTAGTAGTCGACTGTTAGTAATAATAGTTATAAGCCTGCATCACTGCCATATTGTACAGAAGCAAGTCAATAAGTAGTTTTTTTTTTGTAGACTGTATATTATGCAAACATTTTTACTCGCTAATGAAAAATAGGTTAGATTCTAATTCAAAAATAAAAGCATATTATTAATTTTAAAACAATTATTTTAATTTAATATAAAATATATAGGCACATTTGTTGGTAAGTAAATATAATTTATATAAAAAATAAATAACAGTTGAGTATAATGTATTATGTTTTTTTTTCATCAAATTAAGAATTTCTAATAAATAAAACAATCCCAAAACCAGTCTTATTCAAATTGATAATGTATTTCTTATACTTTCTCAACCAAGATAGCAATACCTTGACCTCCTCCAATACAAGCAGAACCAATTCCGTACTTAAGATTTTTACGACTGAAACAAAAAAAACAAATATATAATTTGTATGTATAGTTAATTTATGTATAATAAATTTAAAATTTATAAGCTTATCACACAATTAGTTGTTAGTATAAAAAAAATAACCCTTTAGCATTAAAAGTTAAATTCTGTTTATCATACCTACACACAATTTTCTTTAACTGTTACAATACATTTTGTCTTTTGGAAAATTTAAATTGGCATAATAAAATGTTAATTTAGTAAATATAAATTATATACAAAATCAAAATATATAGGATATACACTTAAAGAATGATAATTACCCCATACAAAGATTAATTAAATATAGATAACTAAAAAAAAATTACATTTTATAATATATTTAAATCAATACAGTTTATTATTTATACAACTAAATAGAAAGAACAATTATTTAAGGTTTTGAAAAAAATAATTTTTAAACCAAATATTAAGTCAGTTATAAAATAAATGAAATTAAATGTAATAAAAATTAAAATTAGTATTAAATAAAGAGAATATAGATTTGAAATGTAAATGAACTATAAAATGTAATTAATTAGTTTTAATATCAAAGTGCAATGATCATTAAAGTATTTATTTAGTTTATAATTTTATCAAAGTCTAACAAGCCTTGTTGTTAGTTTTTATTTATGCTTAGCATTAAAGTGATGTAACATATATATTACATAAATAGGTCAAGTTAAATATATACTTCCTAGTTCCAAAGTTTCAATAAATAATGTATTAAAAAGTATCTTACATGAGTTCATGAACAAGATGACTAGTAATTCTGGCTCCTGATGCTGCCAATGGATGTCCAATTGCAATAGCACCACCATTAACATTAAGTTTTTCAATGTCAAGTTTCAATTCTTTTTGGCAAGCAAGAGTTTGAGCTCCAAATGCCTCATTAATCTTAAAAATTTAAATTTTAATAACTACAATATTCAATTTTAAATTTTTAGAAAACCTTGAAATGATAATTCAAATTACTTCAACTAAGTCAATATCATTGAGGGTTTTTCCAGTAAGGCTCAATAATTTTGAAATTGATGGAGCTGGACCAATACCCATTATACTTGGATCAACACCTACTACTGAATAACCAACTAATCTTGCCAACGGAGTCAGAGAATGTTTTTTCAATGCTTCCTCACTAGCTAATATGACAGCTCCTGCTCCATCACAAATACCCTAGTTATTAAATAAATTATAAAAAATATTAGCAACTTTTAATAAATAACAATACAAATAAGATTAATACACTAAACATGCTCTTACAGATGCTGAACCAGCAGTTACAACTCCGTTCTTTTTAAAAACTGTAGGCAATTTTCCTAATGTTTCAAGAGTAGTTTTGGGTTTTGGGTGTTCATCAACATCAACAACAACATCTGCTTTTTTAATTTTTATGGTCACTGGTGCTAATTCTGCATTGAATACATTGTTATCTTGTGCTACAAAATAATGAAACAATTGTTAGTATAATTTGTACACATTTTGAATTTAAATAAAACTATAAAATTGTTATTAAAATTATTGTTACCTTTTTTCCATAAAGTTTGTGAACGGAAAGCAAATTCATCTACTTCTTGTCTTGTGATTTTATACACTTCAGCTAATTTTTCTGCTGTCAATGCCATTGGTAATTGACAAAATGTATCAGTTAATCCAGTCCAAAGACTATCTTCAAACACATAAGATGCTCCGAGAGGAATACCAAAACGGGCATTACGAACAACATGTGGAGACTGACTCATGCTGTCTACTCCTCCAGTCAATACAACATTAGACTCACTACACATGATACTCTAATAAAATACAAATTAGTATTATCCAAACTATAGATATTAAGCAAAATAAAAATATTTTTGTTAATTTTAATTTTGAATAAATTTTTTGATAAACTATAAACAGCAAGTAATAGCAAGTAAGTGTTTGTTTTATATGTTTAATTTGAAGTTGATACCTGTGCACCATTAACAATGGACTGGAATCCAGATCCGCACAATCTGTTGATACCCAATGCATGCCTATCTTGTGGAATTCCAGAATGGAGTAGTACATGTCTAGGTAAAAAAGCACCATCTGAAGACGAGTTCTACATAATATGCAAAACAATAAATATAAATTTATTTTTGGATTAATGTATTTAATTAAATATTATATGCAATAAAATAATGCATATACATGATGTATAGAATTATGCATAAGAACTTACCATTAAGACATTTCCAATTATAACTGAATCAACAATTTTTGGGTCTACATTACCAGCTGCGAGTGCAGCTTTTGCAGCTATTATTTGCAGTTCAGTAGATGAAGTTTTCACAAATTTGCCACCATACGAACCAAAAGGAGTTCTCTTGGCCGCCACAATAAAAACACCTAATACAATGACCAACAAATTGTTTTTTTTTTTTTTTTTTTATTTTAATTATAATAATTTCAAAATATAACAATGCACAGTTTACCTTTTGCCAAAGCCATCTTGTGTAATGTGATCAAATCTGATAAAAATATTTGAGAATAAACTAGTTCAACGGTCAAACGTAGCTAGGGGACAAGCGATAACTATGAGTGGGAGTTGCAAATTGCAATTATGCACAATAAGTTACGATTTTAATTATTATTGTTTTGGCATTGTGAAACAGGCATCAAGTGCACAGCGGAAGAGTATCGCGTATTTACGTATACGTTTTAATGCAATATTATTTATTAATCGAGTCAAGTGATAAAAATAAAATATATACAAATTATGCATTATCTATGGCCGAACAGCTGTTGATTGTTGAACGGGGCATGGTCATTTTGTGTTACGTCATCGAATCTTCATTCATCATATTGTATCACACGCCAGTCGTCACAATGCACACAATTTACATCTGTACACGAGTATACGACTACTGATCGATGACATCACATCATTCAAATTCGAAAAACGATAAAACGAATTAATAATATTATGTAGGTAATAGCATTGATTTTAGTATACTCTCTCCGGTCTTTGACAGCAACAATTCGTTGGGAGTTTTTCAAAATTTTTAAAAACTAATGACTTCAGTCTCCGAAAGACAGTTAAAATTGTTGGTAAAATAAACCAATATATATGAAGTCTATGCATGTACTATACATATTTGAATATTTCAGTCACATACTATCAGGGGCGTATTTAGAAATGTCTTATGGGGAGGGGGCATAAAAAAACTCAAATTATATATAGTTATAACTTATAACTCAAAAACAAATGTAAATTCCACCGATTTCATTTTATAATTTTTATAAACTTTTTTTATTTTAATATTATTTAAGTACATATATATATACATATATTTTTTTTACACTAATTTAAAAAAATGTATAATTAATAATAATGATCAGTAGTTAGTTTATTAAATAATATAATATATGTATTAGCATTGGTTATAGCAATGCTTATAGTTATTATTTATCATATTATATTTCATAAATTAAACTAATTATTTTTAAAACTGTGGAACACTCTTAATTTTCACACCACCATTTTTCTTTAACCAACTTTAAAAATGTTTATTTATTCTTAAAGTTATTTAAACATAGCAAAACTTTGCCACGTTCGCTGACTATTTCATTCAATGTATTCAACTTAAAATCAACGGATGAACTTAAATGTGCCTAATGTATAATATTTCGTTGAAGGCGTCCGTATCGTGAATAATATGATATTTATCAGTCCCAACAACATAATAAATAGACCAGGGAATTTATATAATGAGAAAATCATATATAACTATCTATGTCATTAGAAGATTAATTCTATATGCATACGATTTATAACCAACTTGTAACCTACAAATTAATTTTTTATTTCATTTCATAAATTTTATTTGGTCTTTTTATGCATATGTTTGCATATCTCTACGACATTCTTGTAAAAATGCACAGATTAACAAATTTGATAAATTCTACACATTATTACTATAAACAATTCAGTAAGTACCTACCAATTATTTAATATTATTTATATTTTTATTGCTATAAACATTCGAAGTAAAATAGATAGGTATCATTATGAATATTTTAGAGTTAGGTTAAATTTAACTGGTTTACTGTAAATGAAAAAAAAAATGATTTATCTGCATCTATTAAGACGATTATTGTAGTAAAAAATGTACCAAAAACGCATCTGACCATCGTAATCAAATCACTACAATAATTATAAAATAAATTAAGCTGTTATCATTAATACAATATGATCAGGGCTGGATTTAAACTTTAAGGGACCCAGAACAAGACAACTTTGGGGCCCTTATGCGGTTCATAATAAAAATGTTATACTTAGATACCGTGTATAAAATATAATGTTAGTTTCAATATGCATAAATAAATATTTATGTTTCGTAATTTTATCAATTTATACAGTTATATATCACCTAAAAATGTAGTTATATGTATATTTATATGAAATAATCTAATGCTAAAAAACGTTTGATTAAAAACGAATATAAATATATCGTAACAAAATTTACAAATTGGGTAGATATTGTTTCCTTGATTATTTTCTCTGCAAATTCATCTAAAATATCATCAAATGACAAACTGTTCAATACATCACGTTCAATGCTCTTTACGACATTTATGGCTTTACGTGTTGTAGTTTTCAGTTTATTTTTTTTATAATTTTGAGTTTTTAAAATGTGCATTCACTTTACGTCACTGCAGTAATACAGTAATTTATCCTAATTTAATTTTCTAAAATAACGGTCTTATTTTTAAAATCTATCCTTTTTTCATAATTATAATTAAGAACTTTCTATTGAACAGTAACCCATATTACAATTTTGTATATTTTGTGCCTAAAAGGGGCTCCTAAAAATTTGGAGGCTCGGAACATCATCTTGATGCCCCCCGTCAAATCCGGCTATGAAGATGATGATTGTTTAACGCCAAAGGATATCCGTTTTTGTTTGTACATAGGCCAAATGCTGATCAACTGGTTTGTTTCTTCGTTCAGTATGGAGAAATGTCAAAGGGATTCCCGACTGCTGTCGCCTCAAATCTGCGTGGATGTGGTGACTTCGGGCGTCATCAAACAGATACAAAACAAAGATGCTATGGTAGCCGGTGACCAGTTTAGAGTGAGTGCAATGTTGTAGAATTTAATTTATTATAAGCTTATTTTATGTACACCAGTTATCACAATGCTTAGTAGGTGCATGTGTACACTTAATACACATAAACACTGCAGCTACAACGAGAGGATCGGCGCACCTATATTGTAATTTTTGATTGTGGATTGTCTGAGTTGTGGCTTGTTAAAGGATGTTTTGATTACTCAACGGGCTAATTTAGAGAAGTACAGACTATAGGTGCTATGCGGGAAATTTTAAAAGGATCGAATATTACATTTTTATTTTTATGACAGTTATTTTGCATTTATGTTATGACATTGTACAACATATTGTGTTTTAACGTATAATATTTCTGACTATTATCATTGATTTTATAATATATTAAACTATTTAATGTACCTTTTATAAAATATAGTTTATAGTTAATTATACACAGAGTGATTCACTAAGTATGCTCTATACTCGCATTATTTCGTTTAATAATTAATTTATTAAAATTCTGATTTTATGAATTTTTAAGTATGCTTTCTGAATTTATTTTAAAATACTTAAATATTGTATACCATTTAAGGCATAGGCGCAATTTCAGTTTTTAATTTGGAAGGGCTTAACATATTTAAATGAAACAGACCTGTGAAGGGCTCTGCTCCTCCTCCCACCCCCACCATTCAAGTACCGATATCATATTTCCTCACTCAATTTCCTACATTTAATATATGTAAAAATAAAACATATTTATTTATAAGTGTTTAAATACCACTTAAACACTATTTATCTAAAAAAAAAAAATAATTTAATAAAATGAAATAAAAACAATTTAATTTTAGAGATATGCAGTAATGCGTTCTTAAAATACAAACGATATTAAAAAAAAAAAAAAACTGAAAATAAAAACACAAAATTTCAAAAATGTCAAAACCAATTTTCTTTAAACTTGAATTTTATAATGGCAAATCAGACTAATGTTTTAACGACTTTATTGAAAATTATAATTTATTATCTGTGGTTAGTGAGAAGTCTAATGATGAAAAATAATGCATTTTCCTATTCATCCATAAAGAAAAAAAAACACAAAGGCATTCTATCAAAATGTTGTTTTAAATAATCCTTAAAAATATAATATTTTATTATATTAATATACTATTATTTTATCTGTATGTATTTTTATGATTTAAACCACTGGACATCGGGTGTCCTCTCAAATGAAATTCATACTGCTGTTATAAATTCAATTGTAACACGGTCTCCATGAAGTATGGGGCATATCGCATATGTGAAATAGGAATGATAAACAAGTCGACTCCGCGCAGCGTACCCCGCCTTCCATGGTAGTAAACGTTTTCGTAATACGGGTAAGCAAAGGTCTAACATCATGTTGGTGGACGGGCTCGTTTCCATGTTTCCAAGTTTAAACTTTAAATTTTTTTCAAACAACGTTTACTGTATTACGCAAATTAGATAATTAATGAAGAATTTATACTTCAATTTAAATACAAATTTTTGAAGAGACTAAGCCCTTCCAAATCCCCCTCCCCAAATTGCGCCTAAGATTTAATGTGTGTTTTGTGGTGATATCATTTTATTTATTTCAAATGAGAATTACTCTTATTTTCTGTAAATTGTTAAGTAGGTATAGACGATTTTTTTGAAAATATTGATATATAAAAATTAGAAAACTGAACAAGTAGTCTTTGTGTTATTTAACTTTATATAATTGTGTACAAAGAATAATAAATTTGAAAGATATGGGGCTATGGAGCTATGTTGCTATGATGATTTTAAAATTATAGTTATTATTATTAATCTATTAACATTTTATACTTGGAAAAGTTGTCTAATTGTAATATGTATTAAATATTACATATATTATTTAGTTTGTAAAACCATTTTTAAAAATTAGTATATATACATTTTAATAACTCAGAAATTATTCATTTGAATTATGTTTTATGATTTTGATACATTAACATTTGCTTCATAATTTGTAGTAAAAAAAGTTGGTTTTTGTTTAAAAAAAGAAATTTATGTTACCGCTAAGTTGTTTTACACAAATGGTTTATAAAATTTGAATATTTGAAAATATGGTCCTTATATATACCTATTTAAAAATTCCAAAAATTAGAATTTGAAATTTAAATAAATTTATTATTAAAGGAAAAATGGGATGAGTATACTTGGTGAATGTCTGTTATATTATGATAATATAATGAGTTGTTGGATTTTTTTTCATTACTTGGTCGAGACAAACTTCCTAAAACGTTTCTACAATAATATGGGTATAAGAGCCATATATATATATATATATTATAATGATACATTACTGCATCGTGACACACCTATAGGTGCATTCTTTACTCGAGGACTGCAGCTCAAGACATATTTACACGTACGTTACGTTACACCAACCTAGCTCATTGAGAAAATCTGACTTTTTTTTGCACAAATATTTAGCACGTAATTAACATGAATTTAAATAATCAAAATTAGAATTTTTATGACATTTGATTTACCACAAAACTAAAAAATCAACGATCCGGGTTGATATAACGTTTTATCAGCACCACCCACATAAAAAATTTAATTATTCATCATTTGATTACCCCAAAAATGAGCATGCAATTAGCATGGATTTGCACGACAATCTGTGGAACTTTTAGTTTATTCAATAGTTTTTATTTTTAGTTTGAGTGATTTTCAAAACTATTTTAAAATTATTTGTGATCCAAAAAATAGAGCTATGACAGTACGACCTAATTCTACAGAGGTAAAAGGGATCCGGTAGGTGCATTGTATTTATTCTATGAATCACGGAATTCAAAAATACCGTAGTTCGGAAAAAATATATATATTTTTTTTAAATTAGATATCTTTTGGTTAGGTATAAGACGATTTTAGAGTATAAAAACCAGTATTATTAATTGCACAAACGTTAAAAAATTATCACTTAATATTGTTTTAAACACCGAGTCATGCATAATATATGATAAAAATATTTCTTATGTTTTAATTTTAGATCACATTTAATATTAATATAATATTATAACGTATTTAATTTAAAATTATAACACTTATTTTCTATTGATCAATATTTCTTTGAGTACGTATATTTGTTTTGAAGCTAAAAATGTATAGAAAAGTATTTTTGAAATTAATAATTTGTTCAATATATCTAAAAATAAACATAATATTGAAATGGTGATTCAGTATTTATCTATGTGGATATTATTTTTAACTAAAAATGTTGACTTTTTGATTCTTTTTAAATAGACATTTTTTTTAAATAAATTTTTTAAATATAATTTACATATAATTGTCCTAAATACATACATATCCGTATATATTGTATTATTTTTTTTTATTTTCCGTTGTCAAAACATATGTTATGTAACTATATATTATGTATAATACAATTTATAAACAATAACTTTCGTTTGTTAAGTCATTATTAAAATTATTTATATAAATATTTTAGTTACCGTTCAAAAATGACATAGGAGCAAAATACAAAGAAAACATGCTAGATTTGGAAAATATATCGGATTATTCATCAACTAAAAATCCTAAACCAACTAGTTTCCCTATAAGACGCAAGAAGTTGTTATCTTTGTTATCTGATCAATTTTTGACTCTATCAATATACCAGTCAAATATTCCCGTCAAACAAATAAATGGAAATACACCTAATGAAAAGTTTATAAAAATAGTGAATGATATCCAATTATCAACCAAAAGAATATCAATTTCATCAACATCTAAACAAAATTCCAAAGATATTCCATTTCCACTACCAAGTTCTTATGGTGGCGATTCTACTCTGTTTTATACTTCGGTTTGCATGGACGATCTAATGTACAATGGGTTGTCTCAATTAGTAACACCAAAAAGTCTCTTTCTTAATAAGATCGTTTTCGGTGGTATAACATTTAATTTTGAGCCAAGTGATAATAGTACGGTTATTCAAAGTTTAGATTTACTATCAAATTCACCCAATGTTGCCATAGAATCTACTAAATGCAATTTTTTGGCAAATGCATTGATTTTTAAAAAAGAAACTGATGAAATTCATGAGAAACAAATACCGCCAAATTCCACTTTATCGTTATTCATCGACAGTGATAGCCAACTTGCGTCAACAACAGATACAATATTGTTTTTGCCTAAAAATTACATTAACACTCCATTATATTTACCGCTTTCAAAAAGTAATACTTCTCCTGTAATATTCCATCTTATTCTAGATATCAGTATTTCACTTCCTATTCCTTCTCCACCACAACTCACTGGAAGTATAATTTCACCATCATCACCATCATCACCATCACTTTCTCAAACACAACTTACTAGAAGTATAATTCCACTTCCAACTTCTATACCAAAATTTTCTGGAAGTACTATTCAACCACCATCACTATCATCTCTTCTTAATCCCTCTGTAAATTATACACCTCCACTGCCTCCACCTATATTATATAGAACACCAAGTAATATTCCAACACCACTAGCACAATTATTAAACAAGTCATTTTCTGAATTCAATGGTCCTCCGCCACCTCCGTTACCGATGAGTTTTTTTGCACCACCTGTTGGTGAGTATTTCACTGAATATAATACATTGATAAAATAACTATTAGTTGAATGTTCATATTAAAATAGTAATACGTAAAAAGCCAATAACTCCACTGGTACCTATGAGACCTTTATATTGGACAAGAATTATTTTGAAAGAAGATATTATGGAAACACACACACCAACTACTCCAAATTCACCAGATAGGTAAATATAAAAATATAGACGATTTAAAATTTTCAAAAACTAAATGTGAACTTGTATAGTTTAAAACCACTGTGGAGTAATTTAGAAGAAGCCCAAATACCGAATATAAACGAGTTTTCGCAGCTTTTCTCTAGACCAACAGTAAAACCAAAATTAATAAAAAAAAAGATAGAGGTAAGTTGTATATTTATTTGAATTAGTCTCAATAAACTTATGAAAAAAGTATATTCTTTCTAAACATTTCCAAAATTATATAGGAATTTAAACAGTTGTTGGACACTAAGAGATCGCGAAACGTAGGCATATTAGTTAAGAGTTTACATTTGGATTTTTCTGAAATCGAAAATGGTAAATAATAATTATTTATTTATATGGTAATATCGATATTAATTTAAACATTATTTATATTTATTTTTCAGCTCTTTATAATTTTGATACATCTGTAGTAAGCGTTGAAGTACTTCAACAAATTTATGAAGTGGTAAGTATCAAGTACGTATAATCACTAATAAATACGTACCATAATTGGAATTTTACGAGTTTCTTATATTATAAGTACATGTTTTTGTTAAACAGTCGGCTACAGAAGAAGAATTGGCATTGATTAAAGGTCATGTGGCATCTTGCCCAGACCAGCGACTCGACAAACCAGAACAGTTTTTGTTAAAACTCAGCGAAATAAGACATTTTGGTGATCGCGTTGCGTGTTTAACATTTCAATCCGATTTCAATGACGCCTTGAACAACATAGCAAACAAATTGGATAACATGAAAGTAACTTCTAGGGTAAATTTTATATAAAATAAAACTATTTTACATACAATAAATTATATATACATGTATTGATATATTTTTCTTATTTTCATTATTACTTAGTTCTTAATGACTTCCAAGAGTTTAAAAAAAGTGTTAGCCATCATATTAGCATTGGGGAATTACATGAATGGAGGTAATCGGCAACGTGGTCAAGCAGAAGGATTTGGTTTGGAAATATTACCTAAACTTCGAGACGTTAAAAGCAATGGTAACGAAAAAATATTTAAAAAAGACGTTGTACTGTATAGTACGTTTTGAGTGTACTTCGTTTTGAATATATATAACACTAAAATAGATATGTTAAAATTAAATTCAATGATAAATAATTAAATATAAAAAAACAATTCTGAACAAATACAATATGGTTGGCTTTATCACTAAGTTTATTTTAATATTTTATTATGTAGGTATTGCTATTATATAGTAATTCATTTTACCATTAGTAATCTGTTAGGTAGTTAAATTAATTTTTGCCAAAAACCTTGCATATATATTTAATAATTACTCTATTACCGATCACTCTACATTTTTCCTTCATTACAAAAATTATAACTTTAATAATCGTAAAACAAATTTTATAATAATGAAACATAATAAGCATCTAAGTATCCAAAATGATGGTCTAGATTCGCAAATGTATACACCATATAATATTTATTCCCTTTATATGCTGATCCTGCGCACAAGCAATAAATCTTAAGTATAATAGGTTAGGTATCTGGTAGTCATAGAATACAAGTCACATGATGTATAAGTGTATAACACACGTTTTATTGTGTGTCTGAACCTTAATTTGGAAGTTGGGGGTCTATCCTTTATAGGTAGATAATTTTGTTTATAAAGTATTACAATATCTCTAGTTAGTACTTACTTAGTCATCTGTTATTTATATAACAAACTATCAAATATGTATTTTTGTAGATAAAATATAAATTTAATCATATGTTCTTCAAAAAATAATTGAAATATATTTCCAAATTATATCATATATTTTGGAATATCAATTGATAAATAATTATTCATGCAAAATGGATGTGTATTGTGCACATAACTAACAAAATATTATTTAAGTACATTTATTATTATTTTTTAAAGGCCTCGACTTATAGAACTGACTAGTGACTATTTTATAGATAACTCAATGACTCTGTTACATTTTATTGTACAAACATACATCAATGAATGTAAAGAACCAATGAAAGAAACGTTACCTGTACCAGAACCCAGTGATGTAGATATAGTAGCACATGTAACTTTTGATGACTTACTACAATGTCTTAATGAATTAAAAATAAAATTAGCTAGTGAGTATTATAATATGTTTAATCATTAAAATAATTCAAAGAGTTTGTTTAAAGTTTATTTTTTTGTAGGTTGCAAAAAAAAAGCTGATAAAGTAAAATTGTCATCAGCTTATAATAGCTTAGAACCATTTAAAACAAAAATGGAATCATTTATTTCTATGGGTATATCCTAACTCAACTCGTTATACTAGGTATTTTTATTGTATAGCTTGGAATATTTTTCAAACATAAATTAATAAATAAATAAAATAAAATAACGATGTAAATTCAAGAAAAATTCTTATATTAATATAAATTTAGATATCTAGAAAGATCCAAATTATACAATTAATCCAAGTTTAAATATAAATGTACTAATATAAATTGTATACTTTTAATAGCTTACAGGCAACTAGAAAATGAATATGAAAATTTAGAAGAAAGTAAAAATCTGTAAGGAATTCAATTTTAAGAACATTTTAATATTTTTATACTTTTTTTTTTAATAAAAAGTTGTTTTTTAGGTTTATTAAACTAATGAAATTTTATCAGTTCCCGCCAAAAAACAATAAAAGTATTCTAGATGTTGCACCAAAAGATTTTTTCCCAGTGTGGTTATCATTCTGTACTGATTTCAAAGATTGTTGGAATATGGAACAACAACGAATCGTAAAAGAAAAGTAATAATTTATAATCAATATTATTTTTAGTTAAGGTACATTTATGTATAATGCATTTCATTATGTACACAATTTTAGGCTCTTAGAAAGTAAAATAAAAACGAAAGAAAGACAACAACTATTTGGGACAAACAAGAAATCACCAGACGGACTGGTAATAATGATTATTTAATTCTTATTGCTTTCCTAAATTTAAAAAAACTAAGAAATGTAATAAATCTTTACTAATATATTTGTTTTTATTTTTCTAGAAAAATCAAATTCAATCAATATTTAAATGATTTTCTTAATGTCGATTTTATAAACGAAAACAATTTATTAATAAAATTCAAAGCCGCATAGTCAAATGCATATTAAGATGAAAACGTAAAAATATTTTTGTATGGTCGTTTAAAAGCATGCTCTTATATTTTTATTTTATTTTTATTTTTATGAGTAATAATGTTAATTATAAGTCTATTGTTATAAATGGAGAGTATAAATGTTATTCATACTAACCACTAAAAGATTATATTTACATATATATTTTAATTTTTTAAAACATTATTTTTTTAATTGCTGGATTTATTGTAAAGACTACCTAAAAATTTTAATTAAAATCTATATAGTAGACATTAGTTGGATATATAAAATATATAAATTATTATATTATTATGTTTATGTACATTTCCATTATACTTTATTACACTATTCTTAACAAACTCAGACCACTCTACATTGTTGTTCGGACAGGCAAATAATTCACTGGAGATTGCGTGAGAAATTATTGTTATTTATTATTAAGTCTTAAATACGTATAATATGTGCTCTACATAGGCGTACGCCGTGCGTAGACTTATATAGCAGACGTGGATACTATTTTTTGACCAC
The DNA here is from genome assembly GCA_014851325.1 of Pentalonia nigronervosa. Taxonomy (NCBI): domain Eukaryota; kingdom Metazoa; phylum Arthropoda; class Insecta; order Hemiptera; family Aphididae; genus Pentalonia; species Pentalonia nigronervosa. Next base: position 89,278 of record JACXSJ010001258.1, on the reverse strand, counting down.
ACCCTTCCCCTTCATACTGCCCCTACCCCCAAAAACTATGCATACAAAAAAATGTATAAATAAAACATGATCAAACAAAAAATTAAAATGTATTTTTATGTAATAATACTCCCAAATTCTAGCAGTGAACTGGAAAAGACTTAAGGGGATAGTCTTTTTTGGCCAATTTTTTGGCGTCTAATTAAAAAAAACTTCAGGTGTTGGCTAAATTTCCACTATCCGTACGTACGCTAATGGTATAACACCATATGCGGAATCGTGGAATCTAAAAACGAATAAACTGGTTAGATACCAAGAATCTAACTGAGGATCTGCATAGGTAATTATAAATATGTCAATACAGTATATTAATATGTATATTGTAAATATTATGTATTTATGTTGGTATGTTTTATAAATAATAATTATATTCTTTAAATAAGAAGATTTTAAATCATTAAGTTTAACTTAAACAGTTAACATAATTGACAATATAAAGTATTGAAGTAAATATTAAGTAAATATTAGTGGAATTATTCTTACCTACTTAATACATTAAATACTTATTCTTAATTTCTCCACCAATAAAAATTACGATAAACCACATAATACGATAGGTCATATGTTTTTTATTTTTTATACACATTTATATACATGAATATAAAAAAAAAATATAATATAATAAGTTAAACACATTAGTACCGACTTTACATTAAAATACACGGAATAATGCTATAATAAAAGGTTAATTACACAAAAATCAAAATCTTTTTTAAATGTATTAAAGATATAATAAACTGTAGTTGCACTTATACCCAAATTAAAAATAATTTAATATACATATCATTTTTTTGAGTCAAGGAGTGAACCAAAACTTTTTAGATTGCTGAGATTTAATAATATATGAATTAATAATTGATCCGCTCAGTGGCATAAGTTGGGCCGTCGTAAAAGTTTTCAAAAGCTCATTACACCATTCACATTCATGATTTGAATAGATACAGTTCTCTATCGCAGTATTAATTTAATAATTGTTTACAAATGTATTGTACTTTCTAAATTATTTTATCAAACTAGGCAAGAACAGTATGTGGAAGAATTATTTTTACGAGGAACGAGTTTACCTATTGATATACGATCCTAAAGCAGTGCTTGAATTGGGAAAAAAGTTAGAAGGAGGAAGCAAAAGTATAAAAAAAAAATGTTCGTTCCTAATTATTTAAATGTCTTATTGATAAGAATATAATTAGAAAGGGTACGCATAAATAATTTTTAAAAAGAAGAGGGACTCCGTGCTCCCTCAATTCAAGCACTGAATTTAGGGTGTTTAATTGGAGAAAAAAATTACATAAAATCATATGATATATGACTAGGTATACTTATAGGCTATACTAGTTATATTTATATATATCATATATAAAACTATAAGATGTATAGTATAACTTAAGTATTAACTATTAGTTATAAAGGTACGAAATATACCTACTAATATTACCTATTGTACGTAACTGTTTTGAGTGCCTACGACAAATAGTTTAATAATAATAATAATAAATAATATTACTTACTCAACACTTACTCTATTGATTTCTGTGAAAAACAATTTAGAAAATAATTAAAAAAAAGAGACATTCATTTAAGTTTTTTAAGTTTTGAAATATAAAAAATATAAGACACATATAACAATAAGTTTATAAATATAATATGTATGGTATGCACCACATCTTTCATAAACATTTTACATATAATGTACAATTTGTTATTTAATATTCCTTACCTATAACTTATAATCATTAGATTATTGCATATTATCTATCACAATAGCATAAAAGGCTATATTTTTAACAGAATCACGACAACTATGGTTGTCACAATTAAAATTTAACACGTTTAAATATTGACTAGGTACCTCCTACTGGCTACACGTAACCCATTTGATCGCTTACCGGGTGAATTTGATTGCTGCGTTGCGAACCCGTATAATAATTTTAATTTCTCATGCAGAAAAACTATTTGGCACTCGTATAAAGTTGTAAATTATTAAGATATACTGTTAGATATACTGACAGATATATAATATTAATTTAGATATACTGTAAGATATACTGACACGTTGCAATATCGTTTAAACGTAGGTACTTGTTTGTCATAAACATATATATTATATTATATGCCTACTTTACGTACCAAATATATTATAATATTGAGCAATTACATTAAGTATATCTTGTCGTCCTAAATTTGGCAACAATTGAATTTAATTTCGGTTTTTGTTACTGTTTTTTCAAATTTTTTGTCTTTCAAAATGGTATTAATTAGGCACCGTTTGTCATTTATTTCGGATTATTACGGTATTGAAGCAAAACAATATTTAATTATCGTTTTGATTGAAATTAGATAGTTATAAATATTAAATAGTAATAATATATTTTAAAATGGATATTTTGTAAAGGTTTTTATTTTTTTATTTTTTTCCTATTATTCATTTTAACAGCAAAAAACACTGAAACCGTCACGGGTTTGAACACCGATTTTTGGACCACGTCGATTTAAATTTTGGTTTTAAATAGGTACCTACTAGGTAATTAGTATTCGGTTTTGGTTTAACTGTTTTTCAAGTCCTGAATTATATGATATATTATATTATTTTAGAGTGGTCAGTTGGATTCACAGACCGTACCTTTGACGACATCGTCCGTGTACGCCACCATAATCCGGTAGTTTATCTGATTTGGGTCCGTTTTGCCGTACAGATACTTGTGCAGCCCGTTGCTGAGCATCCACACCCTTTGCGCGGGCTCCTTGTCTACCTTGAGGTCGTTGGGGAAGCTGAGCGGTGTCGGGCCGCTGGACAACAGGCCCTGTGTAACCGACCCGAACGGGCGCCCGGTGTTCCAGCAGCCCACTTTGCCCACGGTCACCAGGTTATAGTACATGACGCCCTTAGCGTCAACGGCCATGCCCGAAGACTGACACGACTGGTGGCGCGCGCATCGCGAGTCGTCGAGGGCAAAGAAATGCTCGATGATGTCACCCTCGCGGAGCGTGTCGTTGCGCAGTGATGCGGTGGGCACGTAGAACTCGTTGTGGCTGGACAACGAATGGAAGTAGAGTACCCGTTGCCCGGCACCACCGTCCGGAGACAGGCACATGCCGAAAATACCGTCCATCCAGTTGAACGCTATGCCGTCCATGCTGTAATGACAGTACAACGGGTCTGGGTAGAAATATGGATGGTTGATCCGGCGAGAGACGTCCTGCGATAGGAACAATAATATTATTTTTACGATTTTGTGATTTTCGTTGTTGTTGAAGTGTACACGACCGATATATTTCGCAAGCTATATGATCGGTAAATAAGACTATTTAAAAAAAAAATATTTAAATATGCTCAAGTATAATCCATACATAAATCTATAGGTACCTCTTTATAGCTGTAAACAACCAATCCGTATTGGAATACATCAGACATGTAAGCATACGCATCATCGCAATTATCGTTGAGGATTTCAACTACAATGTTTGTAAACAGTGAATCCTTTAACGTTTGATTTTTCGGGATGATAAAACGCTTAATGTGTGTGTCAGTTTTCAAGTCGAACACATCTAGCTTGACCGGACATATTTGATCGACCTTATTTGCCAAGTTTATGGCACCTGTATCCAACACCCACAATCGGTCACACTTGTCCACTTCCATCCGAAACACAGACACCAAACCATGACAGCGGTTCATATTATTAGTGTACCTAGAAATTTATCAATTTATGAAATACGATTACGGTTTTATATTTCACGTTATAATTTTGAACCACTCGACCAAATCGTAGTTATCAATCATTACCACCGTGAACAGGAGATAAAAAATGAATTACCAATTCCACGAGGGATATGGCTTCAGCATTGGAGACTTGGTGTAACTGTTCAAATTTACGTACGCCAACGTTACTGGTATTCCCGGTCTCCATTGTGGCAGACTTAAAAACATTTTGTTCTTCCACACTTCCAGACCCAATAGTAGGTTGTTAACCGGTATAAATGCACCAGTATTGATAGCTTTATGTTTAGAATCTTGATTGGGATATTCCAGATCTATTTGGCCCCACGTAAAACGATCTTTAAATCCCGTATTTTCGTTTCGACCTTTTCTGTTCGGTTTTTTCACAACTTTACGTTTAGGGTAGTCCGTAGGAGTTTTATTTCCCATCATCCACATAGATAATAGCCATGGCACCAGAACTTCTGTAATATTATAATTTGTTTTTTAATCTAAACACAGTAAGACTATTAATTAATAACTCAACATTCGTGGTTAGCGATTTGGCGGACACAATAAAATATAAATACAAGAATTAAGAAATACATATAAACGATGAATATTAAAATTACATAGAGCCTTTATTATATATTAGACGGTTGAACATCTGAAATAAAAATTATAATATACATATAACTTTGAATAGTAAATGAATTCAACATGAAAATATATTAAATATTTGGTAATTTATTTCATGAAAATATTGATATTATATTTTTTTTAATATTTTCTTGAAGTTTAACCGAATCTATTGTATAACCCATTAGCTTTGAGTATTATAATATGATAGTTAATAACTGTAAGAGTTATTTCACGGTAGATTTGTTAAAAATTACCAATAGTTGCTTATTATCTGACCGTTTTAGTATCACGAGAAACACTTTTCCTTTTTACTTTATTTAAAACAAAATTAGTTTTATCTACGTTCAGAACCTTCAGGCCCCAATGCACTGAAATGATTAATTTTATAGATTTTGAATCTTTACCTGTTGATGACACTGGAAAGTTAACTTGGCTTACTGTTGAAACTTCAGCATGATGCTGTGGTTTCATCCAGTTATAGTCTGCAGGCCAAACGTATGAGTGAGGTTGGTCGTGACCCATCTAACAAAAAAAAAAAAATAAATAAACAGTTATACGATATTAGGCATATTATTGTTATTTTATTTAAATATGTTTAAAAAAATATACTGTGAAAAAAAAATACAATAAGCACATTTGATATTTTACAAAATTATAGGTCAAACTACCACATGATGTACACATTATATAATAATTAAACTATAATATTATTTAAAAATAAACATTTTTTTATAATCATCAAAATAAATTAAACCATGTTTAATGTAGGTTACGGCTATTGTATTTAGTAGTATAATATAGGTAGTCAAGTTACTGTCAATAATTATTGCAGTAATATCAAATTCTATTGCGGTAATACTTACTGGAGCGAATCGGTGTGTTATTTTAAACGTTTATTAAATATGTACAAATAGTATTTTACAGATTTACGGGTACACCGTAGACGTATACATACAGATAAAAATTTTGTCTTTGTAATGAAATTTTTTTTTTAGTAAATAAAATTATAGTGGTTAGACAAATATTGTTATACGTTTTTATAAAAATAATGAAAACACAAATAAAAACTAATTTAGTGACGACGTACCTATTTTAGTCATAATTTTTTTTTATTATTACTACTTACTAGATAAAATTACAACGTGGGTTTAATAAATGAATACAAACTTGTGTAATTTAAATCTCTTTAAAAATATGTATTATTTAAGATTAAGAAAAATATGATTTTTATTATATAATATTTTATATTGTCATGATAACACGTAAATAATTGAAGCGAATTGCACATTTTCATTCTTTGGTCGTTAAGATAAGTATTTGAGTTAATACAAAATATCTTCTGAATGATTTTTTATAAATTACAAGAAACAAGTAAAGATTTATGCAATATTTATTATTGTGTATGAAATTAAAAATTGAAAAAGTTATAAAAAATATAATCAATATTTGAGTTTTAAAAACAAAATTTTACTGTAGTAATGTAATATCATACTGCAATATGAGTATAATTTGAAATCATTTTTGTTTGATTCTCTTATTTGAACACCAAAAGATGATTAAACGTTTTATACGGGTTTATTAGCTATAATATATAATATGTGTATAAGACTTACTGAAAGTTTGTGACAAATCCACAAAACGACAACCTTAACGTATAAGTATTGTAGTCGTGTAGGTATAGATACCTAAGAGGTGTATACTAAATGACTCGCGGAAAACACGTCGTGGTGTCTTAAGGTTTATCGATGGATTCTGATTCGCATGAGAGACGTCAACGCGGAATTGGAGTTAAAACAGCGACTGAAGTACCTACTACCTAGTACCTACTGATCGGTCCAAACGGTGAACGCCCAGTAATAATAATAATAATAATAATGGTTTCACTCAATCGTGCACAACAATACATTCTTACTCTATGGTTGTGGCAGACGACGCCGTCGTTGTCGCCACCGCAACGTTCCACGCAATCGTGTTAGGTATTCCCCGACTAGGATATACAATACGAACAGATCTTTATAAATCACGACAGTTAAATAAAAAACTGCGTGTTCAGTAGACTAAATTAATTTATAAAAAAAAAAATATGCGAATTAATTCCAAATAAACGGTCGTTTTGCAATAGGTGCCCTGCAAACGAATACATTTGGGTCAACGATAAATATACCAACAAGTGCGTAACAATAATATTCATAATTTATTCTGTACAGCCTGGATGTTTATATTGTTCGTTATTGTTTATTACAAGTTGATAAATTTTGAACGATTTAATGAAAGTTATAGCCTTATAGGTATAGGTATCTAATAATAATAATAATAATAATAATAATAATAATAATAATAATAATAGTTGTCGAGCACTCTAAAAAAATAACGCCATGTAGTTTTGTAGAACATTCATTGTGTATATGATTTGTAAATAAAAACCGACGAAATATGCATTTATCAACATTTATTTGGAACAATAATTTCATTCATTGTTTAAACACAGTATTGCTTTATTATAATAAGCTATGTGCTTATAAAAATTCAAAGGAATTCGCCGTCCACAGGATGGCGTCCAGAAGGATGGGCCTTACGAGGACACAGAAGGATGTAATTTCATTTGAATTTTATTTGTCGGTGGACACGGGAACTTCAGAAAATGTCTAAAAAGATAAGGAGGGCGAGGACACAGGAATGCGACTGTTGCGAGATTAGATGACGCACACGCTACAGATGGATTACAGTGCATGGGAGGCGGAACGGTGGGTAATGGTATCGGCGACAGGCAAAGTTGACGTGTAAAATATTTTAGAAGGTGTGTTGGCAGAGGACAAGTGGCTGCAGGCGATCATTCACTTCGCAGCAACAGCAGAAGCGGCAGAAGCAGGCCCGGATAGGCTAGTCGAGTATTCGAGATAATCTCGAAGGGCCCCTAAAATGTTGGGCTAATAGGGCTCGAATAATCTATGTAAATATAACATTAAACGAGGTAATAAATTATTTTCTATTTCGTCAAAATATGTGATAAGGTCATTATAATTTATTAATATTAAAATTTGGTCAATGTGGAATACTATAGCAAATTACGAGCCAGTAGAAAAATATTTTTCGAAGGGCCGAGACTATCCAATCCGGCTCTGTACAAAAGGATATCAAACGGACAAAAGAGACCCGAGAGGGTTCAAGCCGGTCCGCGAATATAGAAAAACAGTATTTATTTAATATAAAGACAAACAAATGAATAATCAGCATTGTACGCTTAAGGTGAAAGGTAGAGAGGGCCTATCTCAAGACCTCTTTTAAAAAATCATTGTTTCCTTCTTTGATGATGTTATTGATATTTTTAATAAACGATAAATTTAATAAACACCCATAGTCTCTTAAGTCCCCTCCAGGAATGAGTCTGGATGGATGTCTTCGATTTCAGTAGTAAAAAAAGAAAGAAAAAAGATTTTTATTAAGAGTGAGGTTAAACTTAAAAGTGTAATATATGTTAAAACGCAAATATTTATGATCAATATAATACTTATCGTTAATGCATCAATGTATCATGTGTGTTGCAAGTGTCATACGGTCCCAAATTAATGACTTTAAAAGCATTTACGTTTCTTGTCCGTACCTACTCATAAGTTATAATTTTTAACTTCAGTCTACTTTAGAGTTTTAATTCACTTCTATTTTCGAAGTTTCCAGGTTTCTTTAATTACAGTAGGTAGTTGCTTTTATGACGGATTAAAATCACTTAAACGATACTTAAATTCGGCATAAGACTGCACGAGGGTGAGTGGAGTCTTTTATAAGTGCAAAAATGCGGGACCATTTTTCTCCAAAAATGAGATTTAAGAAAATGACTATGGAGGAATGTAATTATTTTTGGAAGAAATAGGTTAAGTAAACTCACAAAATGCCGACGCCAATAAATTGTACATATGTACTTAATATATTATAATATTTTTAAAAAATATATATAACATTGTTACACCAGTGTACCACGTACCCATGAATTTGTTAGAGGGTGGGATCTAATAAGAATTAAGTAATTTATATTTTTTTTACTTGGTCTCCACATATAAGTTTACTTCATAATTAACAGATTACGTATAAGTTATAAACATGTGTTATGCAAGTGAAAACCTAACAATAATGTAGATATGTAATAAAATATACCAATGTATTTAGGTATATAGTAGGTAATATAATTTGAGTGTATTAAAATTTAAAATAATGTTTAATTATTAATAGTACATTATTAAGTCACAACTAATTAATTACTCAAATAATGATTTGCCAAAAGTATCTATTACATGTTACAATACTTCTGTCTGATAATATTTGCTAGGATTTAGATAGATATTATAATTTTAATTATATTAATTAATAATTTGAGTAGAACACATTATCCTCATTAGATATCTATTGTTTCCGTGCTGCTAATAAATAACCTAGCATATTAAATATTCAGAATCATTAATTTTACTATTTTGTGTTGATTTTAATATTCGAGTACATATTAAATAACATATTATCAAATTTAATAGTAAGAACATTACTTAGAGCCTCTAGAAAGTTATTTTCGATATTTTAATTTTAAAGCCAATATTATGAGCAATATAAAATTATAAATTTATATTATTATTATTATTATATTTTAATGAATACATTTTGATAATGTAAAAACATTTTTTAATGTTCACATTTCAAGATCGGTGGTAAGGGAGAGAGTAGTGTAGACACTATTTTAAAGTAACTCAAACATAAATAATATTTAATTTATTTTAAAACGCTGTAGCAGGCAGTTTTATTCTGTCATTCAAATAGACAAATATTAGACATTATTGTGTATAATATAATATTATGTATTATGCAATATGTACAAAGGAAAGACAAATTGTAGTGATATAGTATAGTATAATATAGTGATATATATCAATTATATTCTTATAATAATTTTATTTTCAAGACGTAATCATGTCATGACGTGGTTGAAATTGAAATTAATAATTTCATTTTAACTAGGTACAAAATACAAAACAAATACGTAACAACGTTTTGTCGTTGTTACCGGTTGGTAACTTATTGGTATTTATATTTCGCTAGAACGACAAACTATTATTTTCAGTTTAAATAAAACGCATGTGTTTTCAAATTATTGTTTATACATTTTTTTTCTTATATAACACTAATTTAAAGTTATCTTTTAAAAAATATAATACATACATTATCATAAAACCACAAAACTGAATACAACTATTAGCTATATACCTACATGATCAAATTCTTCGTTCCGCCCATTATGTACAATAGGTATTTGCTTGTATTTTGTATCTATTTGATTGCAATCGTTATGATTTATGAACAACTGCAGTATATATATGGTGACTGTAGGTATAAAAATCTTAAAATTATCACATTTTAAATTTTAATTGCTCCATCATAAAAAATGTGTTGTTTATATTATGTATAAATATGTAATGTTGCTATTCTGTACTAATATTAAAAAAAAATATGAAAAATAATAATAATAGCTTATAAAATTTAGCACAATGCACCAGTGCTCAAATTAATCAAACTGTGTTCTCTATTAGTGTTTCTAGGGTATATTGCAAGTCTTTTTAGTGTAGAAAATGACTTCTTACTAGTCGCTGTAGTTACGGGAAGTGTATTTAGCTATAGTATTTGGAGAAGTTTGTTAGTAGAACACAAAAGAACGAATGAGTGTGTTACATGTTAATAGAGCATCCAATGTATTTTGGTTTTTTTCTGCTCCAACAAACAAAAATATTTTTATCCATAATGATTGCATTAGGTATTAGTCGTTCATAACATAATGACCAATATTAACAAAATTAAGAATATAAGAGTTTTGACATGAACTTTTAAAATTGATTATTATGTAATACAGATACGCAACTGATATATAGCAACGTCACATTGAATTTCGTGCTTAATAGTAGGTACTAGTTTTTTGGGTCTACGATTTCATTGTTTCATTTCAAGTGTGCTCAATTGCACTGCCAAAAAGGTAGAATGTACTCAAACGGTAACTCTTTAGGAAGCAAATATAGTACGTAGCCAATAATAATTTACCATCTTAAATGCGTACACTGACCGGCTCCTTTTTTTACACACGGTTTATAACAATATAATGCTATATGCCCCTATTCTTATAAGGAAATTAGTCCAGTTAAATGGATCCAACGTTTTTTATAATAATAGAAAATACTTAAATACCTAATCTTATTTAAACAGTTAACTTTTATTTAAGTTGCAATTTTATTTATTTCAAAAATGTTTTTAGCTGCCACAAATGTTATTGAATTGCTTATAATACACACACACACATATATATATATATATATATATATATATTGCTTAAATTTGCTTATAGTAATATAATTATATATTTATCATAATGATTGTGTAGCTTATTTTTCCAATATTCTAAGTTATTTCAAATTATTCCATCTTAATAAAGTTATTACTTCTTTCTAATATTTTCTTATAGTGTATTTCATTAGAACACCATTTGGCTTTTCTAATGATTATTAAATGACTTGCTGCTTTATAATATTTTCAGCATATAATATATCCTAGAAAATACTGTTGATGAATATTATTTACTAAATATTCAATAAAAATGTCAAAATGCTAAAAAAAAATTATGATTTTTTTTTCTACAAAAATTATCGTGCAACCTACAGTTGGGTTTAATCATAAAATGTGTGTATGGTTCTTATTCGCAGTATGATATTCAGGTATTATGGTGGTTACACACATGACGCACCAGAAAAACAAACTTATAATTTAAAATAAGGTACCTATCTAACAACAATGGTTCCTATCTTACCATGATATTAAATTGTCAATCACTCATACATGTCACATACTAATACTGTTTAATTACATCAGGTCATCTCATTATTGTGCCTTTTAGCGCTCATCGTATTATTTACCTTCGAACATTTCAGTATTGTATTTTACTATTATGTCGCTTTTACTTGTTAGTTAAGAAAATAATTCTCATTTCTCTCCTCATTAAGTATTATCATTGATTATCAATGGTATTATCTATAATTATTTTAGGATGCATAAAATCAACGTCATCTTAATTTTAATAAATAGACTGTTTACAATGTACCTAAACATTTTTTTTTTTAATATATAATTATTTGTGACCATGCTTTCTCTTATATTTTGACAAGAAGAGAATTACATTTTTCAAAACACCGGTAAAAATTAAACTTATAATATAATCAATTAAAATAAGAATTTTGTGTTGATGTACCAATTTAAATTAAGTTATATTTAGTTATTGATCTGTGATATTTAATTTAATATGGTTGATCTTTTTTTTCGATTAGTAATAGCTGTCTATATATTATACAAATTATTACCACTTTGATTTAAGTATTATTTATTGACTCTTTGTGCCTAGGTACGTAATATAATATTACATAGTTTTTTTAATATATTTGTGAAGGTATTCAATATTAAACGTTATTAGCTTACTTTTATACAATTTTAATAAATAGAATTTAGTATATGCACATATAATTTCACTAAGGTGAGAATAAGTTGATTTTGTTTAGTAGAAAATAACTAATTTTAAATTAAAAGCTTTTCAACCATTTAAACTTATTATACGTGTATTAACTTATTAATTTAATGTTAATTCACCTATAGGTACCTACTTAAGGTTTCTTTCACCATATTGAAAATAGGGTTTGTTGAAAATAGGAAAATGGGAAAATAGGAATTCGGTCAAACAAATACTTGTAAGATGTAACTATATAATATTTTTCACTCTAAAACGGCATAATAACGAACATAAAAAATACACATCATTGTAAATTTGTAAAATCAATACATTCCTCATTCTTTACATGCATAATAACGAATAAATTCAACAGTTTATTTTGAAATTAATTATTTTACACATAAGTAGGTAGGTACTTATTTATAAAAAATATAAATATATTTAATTACGTTTTATTACTTAGACGTTTCAAACACTGAAAACTTACAATGAGTTTATCAGAACAATGTCTCTTTCACTGTATCGGTCATGAAGATATTGACAAGGCATTGCCAATATTGACAACTGACGAGAGGTGGTGTAAGGGAACTTGAACTTGTATTGTACAATCTATAAAACGTCAAAACGTTTGTGCGCATATAAATCGATAAGCTCGATCGCAAACGAATAACTTCACGAGAGTCAAAAACTGATAAACAATTTTAATATCAAAACATTGCAACATTGGAGTAATGTGTCTTTCATGCCTACTAAATATTAATACCATGACTTGAGGCTATAGTATTAACGTTACGCACAGTAGGCACTTTGTTTGATGAAGGGGGATGCAAAAGTCTAAAAAAAAATGCGCGTATACCTGAATATTTAAATGTTATATTTATTATAGCACATAATTAGAAGGAGTTCACATAAATATTTTTTGAAAAAAGAGAGAATCTGTTCCTCCGTGCCCCTTCAATTCAAGCACTACATTTACAACATTTTGATATGAAATGGCGCCGTGTGCGTCTAATTTAAAATATCAATTTAGTTAAATAAGCTGATAGAATGGAAAAACGAGTTAATAAGAAGAGAAGAAAAAATTTACAGGTTAATCAACACCTTAAATTCAAACATACCTACATATTTAAAAGAAGATACCTACGAGGTCCGTTCAAAAAGTACCGGAACAAATATTATTACGGTTAATCTAGGCACGATAACACTTAAAATTATAAATAGATATATTCCTCAAGTATTAGGGAGTATTCGAAACAAAACCCGAAATCGCTATTTTATCTCAGTTTAAATTAACATATGGTTAAATTGAGTCGGTTTGTTTTGTTTGGCGTTTTCGACATGTTCGAAATTAACGAATAACGTGTGTACATCAAGTTTTGTTTGAAACTCGGTAAAAATGCCACGGAAACGTATACAATGATTAAAATAGTTTTTAGGGATGATTCATTAAGGTTATTATTTTATTTTTATATATTCATTTTTTAAGTTGTTCAAAAATCTTCGAATGGTTTAAACGTTTCAAAAACGGTCAACTGAAGATGATCCACATTCTGTAAGACCACCAACATCCAGAAATGATGATGTGCCAAAAATTTGCCAAATGACCGCAGATTAACCGTTCATGAGTGAGCAGATGAAGCGGGAATTTCAATTGGGTTATGTAATGACCAAATTCGTAAAAAACGACTTGAAAAATGGTGAACAGGAACCTGGTTTATTCACCACGACAATGCGCTAGTCAGCGCTATCGATACGTGAATTTTTGGCTGATAAAAAAACACTGTTGTCCCTCACCCTCCCTATTCTTCTGATCTGGCCCCGTGTGATTTTTTTCTTTTCTCAAAAATAAAATTTGCACTCAAATGACAACGATTTCAAGATGTAGAGGAAATAAAAGCGAATACAGCAGCAGAACTCAATGTCTTAACTTCGGAACAATTCCAAAGGATTTTCAAAAAATGGCAAAAACGATGGGACCATTGCCTTTTATCCGGAGGAGAGTATTTTGAAGGAGATATTTTTAAATAATGTGTAATTTAAATTTGTATTTATTAAAAATGATATCCCGGTACTTTTTGAACAGACCTCGTATGTTTTAATATATTTAATTAGTAACTTAGATTACTTTATTATAATACTTATTATTAAAGCGTTGTAATAATATTAGTACTTAAGTATTTTTTGAGTACTCACTTAAAAAATTTAAAGTATATTATTATATTGTATTATTTATAATGACGTTTTCAAATTAAATTTTTTTTTGTAACAATTAATATATCCTACTGTATATCTATAATGTCTATAAATTATTTTAATAGCAATATTATAATAAAATATACTTAGTAATATAGGTTGACAAACCGTCTTTGCTTAGAATTGGTTTTCGTATATAATTATTTGGTACCATTGTCCATTAAATTCAAATTTAAGACTTTAACACATCTATTACATTGAATCCTCTAGACATGAATTGCACAGCATAGTGGTACCCACTTGTCCACCTTTTTTAATTTTTTAAATAATTTAAAGGTTATTGAACAATGAATTTCCAGAAAAGTTTTTATAAAAATCAGTTAGATAATTCAAAATTAATTTAAAACTTAATTTTCAGAAAATAATGCTAAAATAACACAAAAACTCTGTCCCCTGTTTAGTGTAAATTAATACGATGTACCGATATAATAATTTATATATTACGTTACCAAAGACTTAAATTTATAACTTTGGATCAGTTTGGTGATTTCCTGTTACTTAAGCACGGCTCAACAAACCCAAACCCGCAAAATTTTTTCAAAATATATATTTTTGAATGTAAGATTAACTTGTATACTTTGCATATTTTTTAAATTTATAACATATATGCACACAATATTTATTTTCCAATATCAATTTAAAACTAACGATAAAAATGCTTATTTTTTTTAATAATTAAGACTAAAGACACTCATATTTAAAGCAATTAAATAGCAATAGCCAATAGCTAAACATCAAAGCCAATAAGTATAATAAATAATAAATAATATATTGCGTATATATTACACTTTATTCCATATATTATATACTTAATGAAGTGAGGTCGTGTAGATTGTATAGTAAGAAATAAAAATTAAGAGTTTTTCTCGTCGTAAATTATTATCACATGAAAACAGGTAATAAACTTATAATACATTTGTAATACAATTTCAATATAAGTAGATGGTATAAAATATAAATAATATATTATGACACAAATTCTTATATTTTAAATTACTTGCTTACGTAATTATATGAAAACATGGTCTATATACTTTGTATAATTGTATACAAGTTTTTTACAAAAATATTTAGTTAGATTTATATTATTCAAGTGCTTAGTTTATATTTATTATTTATAATTTGTTCAGTAAATATTTAAAATTATGTTTAGTAAATTATATTTATTTGTACTGTTTAATAATGAGCATTATGTTGTATGATTATAATATTTGTAACCTATAAATTTACAATTTACATTTAAACATTTATTGTTTTCTATGGCCTATAGGTAAGCATATTTAGCAATTAGTAAAAAGTCATAACTTATAACGATTAATATTTAATTTAACTTTACAATATAACATTGCATTACGAGTTATGATAATTATTTGTTTGTATTATAAATTATAATATTATGATATTTATTGTTTTTCTGAGACAAATTAATAAATATTACCTTGTGACTTGTAATCGTTAAATCGTGTATTAATCAAACTGTTTGAAACTTATTTACAAATCACAAATATTATATAATGTAATAATAATAAAATTATTTAAAGAATACAGACATTACAGTACTGAGCATTGTAATTAATCATTGTACATATTTTATGGATATATTTTTAGAGTCATATAGAAAAAAACAGTTAGTAGTAATATTAAAGCATACAAAATAGAAATTAAAAACTGTAAGCTATTTCAAAAATTAAAAAAATTAAAAATAAATTTTTTAAATTATTAGAATTAGTCTTAGTTATATTATGATATACGTTTATTCAATATAATACATAGAATATAGGTAATATCGTTTATTATACAAAATATTATAAATATATAAAATATATAATATATTTACTAGTAATTTAGTATCTATAATCAATGGTATTATGTCTAAATAATTGCATAATTATTTCTCATCGTCTATCTACACCTAGATTTTTTGAAATTGATTATGGACATGCACTAATCACATTTAGAATGTAAAATGTATTCTTCAGTACACACTTACTCGTGTAGTTATGTCTTAAACTTAACGCATACTCACACGAACGTACCTAATTATTATAATATACCGACTAATGAGCTTCTAGAAACAACGCGTGATACTACTTCCGCTATATACGCGTTGTGCAACAGCGATCTCTAAATATATTATATAAACCTAAGATCGTAACATTTATTATTTATGACTTAAATGAGGTTATGTATGGTTCATATTATATTAAATATATTTTTTTTAAAAAAAAACCTATAACGTAGAAGTTGGTTGTATAAATTACTCTTGGAAATGAATATGAGCCGTTACACGTGTTGCATATCTCAATAATTTGTACGGGCAACTATAATCGATGTCACCTTAGAGGACCCGATGATCCTCGTCTCACCCGGTTCCTCCGGCGAGACTTGCCCAAACAGTCGCGGTTTTTCAGTTGACCGTTGGCCATATTCATACGGCAATCGTAGGACAACGACGTCGATTTACGGTGACTGTGTACGTTTACGTTTCCGGTCAATACCAACGACTTGACGGGCGTCTGTCGTGCGCCATTTTTGTTCTCAAACACCCTGGACATTCTCGAATAGCTCCATGGTTCCGTGTCTGGTACCGCACGCCATTCATGCAATATGTTATCGTCAAACGACTCGACTAGAAACTCGTCGTTATCGTCGTCGACGACTGTTGTCCTATTGAAAAAAAAGAATGTATATTAACTGAGTGTACCTGAAGGGTCTAACGAGGAAAGGATAATACAAATTACCGCAGCAAGAGAAACCAATCCATATATGTGAAGCATTTTTTTTTTTTACAAAAATACACATTAACTGCAATACAATATATTATATTTACAGAAAAATATTTTAAATAAATTAAATATATTTAATATATTGATTATACATATCAAACATTATAATAGTTTATTTAATTTGTCTTTTGACATGTGAGAATAATTTGTTAGTCCTTGAAACATTTTAAGGTTTGTCAGTTATTAAATAAATTCTACTAAAAAATGTGGTTCATTTAAATACATAATTGTGTCAAGGTTAAATAATTTTGTGCAAATATGCATGTAATCATGTACCAATTTTTCACCATAATCACAAATTAAAGTGTGAAACTACGTCAACTAATATATATTACACATTTACTTTTTAATTCTATTAAATAAATATTTAAGCAAGCATCCCTTTTACCGTATTTACTTTCTGTTACCACCAAATACTAAGCGGTCTTTTTGGGGGTCAAGATTTTGTACATTAGATGGCATTTTTATATCGACATATGCCGACCTCTTATCGCATCCTGTGCGTTTTATTAATTCGTCTACTTGGCCAACCAGCACCCTGTACTTGACCGATTTACGGTTCGTGACCATAGTTGTGAAATGATTTTGAAGTTGACTTGACACTGCCCACACTTTGTCACCAACAATTTTCATCCCACTGGGAAATTGAAAATTTTCGTCATTCTGAAAAATAACAAATGTATATACAATTTTAAATTTGAATTTTATATTAAATACTCAACAAATTGAGCCTCACCCCTTCAAAATTATTATTTAGTTTTACTTAAAACGCAAACAAGATTTTCTTAGTAAGAATAAAAAAAAAATAAAACCTTTCCACCTTTGATTACAGAATTTTGATGAATTAATTATTGTAAAATGTACTACTAGTATTTTTAGACTCTAAATGGAGAGATGATAATTAAGCTGTAGAACTTTTATTATTTATAATTTTTTATTTTTCTGGTTTGTGTAAAAACAATTTTTGAAACAAAAATACATCTAGGATTTTTTTATTAGTAGTTTAAAAAACAGACTGTGAAAAATGTAACTATTATGTTTGCAAGAATACTTTTTATTTTATTTAATAGTTTATTATTAGTATAATAAACATTTGGAGTAGGTAGGTATACACATTGCTGACTTGAATATCCATGCTATGTGTGAAATGTTTTTGCTGAGCTTATTCATGGTGGGCGTTAGATATTAATTTGGGGTCTCACAGTTCGATTTCAATCCTATCGGTGAATCTGAATCATTAGATAAATACATGAACTATAAACTCGATAGTTTATTTTTGCAACAGACCGCGAGGCCTTTCAATGTGTGGGCCACTGCACAACTCGAACAGCCTTCACGCCGGCCCTGTAAGTACGTAATATTTATCTTCAGAAGGAGTCATGTTTTCAAAATCTATCGTTAACCTGAGGTTTAACTTCTTGTGTCTTCCACAAAACTGAACTTACCACTCTGAGGAATTTGCCAGCATCCGATAATCTATAAATACACTCGTCTCATATTATAGTGACCCTATCAGTTTCAATATTGGTATCTTTTACAAAGTTAACTCATACCATTTAATTTAACATAAAATATAGAAACGTATAAGCTAGTTAAGCGAAGTGTTTAAATTATTATGTACGCAAAATGCGTGTAACTGCAGTATATAGTATTAACTGAAATTCAATTAAGTTAGTGCAAAGTGAGTGAGTAGTTATTCACCTTATATATCGTGTGGATGTGTTTAGTTGTAAATGGGTCCTGAATGTTCCAGCAAACCAAACTGCTGTCCATTGATGCGTATATCAGTACTCCGTGATCAGTAATTACTTCAACACTAGATTGGGTTTCTCTAACTTCTGACGATAAAAAGAATGTACCGGAACCGTCGATTAAACCATTTTGAAACAACGATTTATTTTGTAATATTTTGGTATTCACCCATGATTCCCTAATGCTAGCAAACGCATGGAAATACAATTTTCGGTCGTTTTTTGTTATAGGACCTAAACAATGACATTTTTGAACACCAAGACATTATATGTTATAATCAATAATAACAATGCCAAATATATTACCTAAAGCTAATCCTAATATTCCGTCCATTAACTCGAAGTTAACATTTTTGATTCTAAAATGAGCCTTATTTGGATACGGGTAGAAGTATGCTTGATCTACAACCCAACTTTCGTCATTTTTAAAATCGTACACGACAAGTTTATACGCAGTAGTATCAGTTATGTAAGCAAATGTATATTGGCCCTTTGGATCTCTGGAATCGACCACGATGTTAGTAAACAACGAAACGTCTTTTACCTGTGACGATGGAAATTTATACGTTTCTGTAACAATAATAATGAAACAAAATTAGAGACGTCGGTGCGTTGGAAAAAAACAGTTCTTAGACTTTATAGTATTCAGACTTACTTATAACTCTATCACCATTTTTCAAGTCAAATATCAAAAGTTTTGGGGGGCACACGGAGCGAGCTGTCATCTCAAATTGGTCTATTGTGCCGACATCAACAACCCAAAATCGACCGAGAGGGTCAATCTAAATATGTAGGTATGAATTAATTATGTCATTTTTACAGTTAAGTCAATATTATTTACTTACATTGGTTCTAAATACTGAAACAATCGTATCGTCGCAATTTATCGTGTCTTCCCAAATAGTATTAGCCTTCCAATTCGGGTACGGCGCTAATAGTACGGAATTAGGGCGATCCCCTGGAACTATTTCAGCAATTGATGCAGGATTTCCCGGCTTGATACGAGGAACCGTTACGAACATTCGTTGTTTGACAGGATTTGAATTCGAACCAATATTGAAGAATAATTTTTCTTCAAATGGACCTAAGTCATAAGATAAAGTGAAATGTTTGAAATTATTTACATAATATATTATTGGCGTTAATAAGACATTTGTTATGTTCTCGAAGAATAATGCGTTTATAATTTATAATTAAAGAAACATCTAAAATATTTTTATTGAATTACACACGGTTGAATCATAATAATTTCGTAATTCGTATAGTCAATATTAATGGTATGATAATAAATTTAAGCTATTAATCATTAAACATCGTTAATATATAATAATATACAAATTTCTATATTAATTAAATGTAAATAAATATAAAATATATGAAAATATAAAATTCTACAGGTTAGATTTAAAATTTTTATTTTATATAAGTTCCAGAATTTATTATAATTTTAAAAACATTAATTAAATATGTATCAAAAACATCTTATATTCTGTGATAAAAAAAAAAAATAATAAAAATACGAAAACAATAGCGGTTACTTAATTTTTGCGTGACGAAATAATATTTTTTCAATAAAACAAAGATTGATATAAATAGAAAAAATTGTTTGTGATTTACCGGATATTATTGTTACACACAGAAAATAAAATGATTCAAACATATTATATATATATATGTATAAAAAAAAAGTAAACACATTTTTTTTTACGTTAATGTCAATAATAATATAAATGTGTATAATCTGTGTAGGTTTATGCTATGACCTGTAATTGTTCACGATACCCACTGAACTAATTTTAAAACAAACGGTATAGGTGTGCGTGCATATAATATAATATAGTACGGATTAGTGATTAAAAAAAAAAATGTATACATTTCTTGCTATGCTGAAATCAATACACATTACACATATAATATACATACATAGATATATACCAAGGATTTCGACAAGTGAGTTACAGGTAGGTTGGCATAAATAAGCGTAACTAGGGAAGGGGGGCTTAAGTTTCACCTAAAATTATTTCTTACTGAATGATTTTATTCGATGACGAATGTATTGATTTAACATTGATGTGTGTTTTTGGTTTTTTTATTTGCATGTGTTGACACGTTTTATGTTAGAAAAAAATGTTTCGATCTTCAATTTTGAGGATGGTTTCTAATAGCAAATTGATTCTATATAGTTGGCACATTTATGTGACAAAAAGTGAAAATTTTCAATACCTACTTTTTTTTCTCAAATTCCGGCTTTGTTTTTTGTTTAAATACCAAAAGTAGCAACCGTAGCAACTTTAAATGTTCACCAAATATTCATAGAAATATTTATTATATCTTATACTTCAGAGAGAGAACACTCCGCGGACCGACGAAATTCGGTTCTTCTACGCATCCCTACTCGACACCTTGTCATAGGGATATCAGTTTTGTTATCAGGGTGACGGGAGGGGGAATGCGCAAAATTGGCGTGTTATATACATGATATAATTTTCAAAATATTTTAGTTCTATTTGTGTTATTTATAAACATTTGACATTTTTTCATTGTTGAAAATAATGTTGCACTCGATTAAAAAGCTTGAAAATGTAATACAAGGTTCTTCATAAGTTGTTGTTATTGCAATTTAAAAATATTAAAATATGTTTGCACAATTTTTTTATAAGCATTAAGTTTTATATTTTTTCCAAATTTTGGAAAAGTGGACATTTTAACAAAGAATAACGATTTTATAGTTATTTTGCTATAGTCTAATAATATTTGTGTGGATTTAAAATTGTTACTTGTATAATTATTTATTTATTTGTAGGTATACTAACGGACATCTTTTACTTTTATATTATATTTTATTTCCTATACGTAATGACATTTTCAAAATATTTAAATTAATTTTAAATCATTCCCATTTGGTAGATACTATACATTAATATAAATTAATATAACAGCAATATGGATTTATTATAAAAATATATACTAGGTAATATAATCTGACAGACCATCTCCAATCAGAATTGTTTTTTGTATCCAAAGATTTATCATTGAATTAAAATTTAATAGATCCATTCTACTTAGAAAGCATTGCAGACATGCGGGTGGCCCGCGGCTACCGATATAAATGAACAAATGGACAATTAGTAGAAAAAATTAAACTAATTAAAAAAAAATTATATAATTTTCATTTTGCGTCACAACTAGGGGTCGCGGTTGTGAACGGGTATTAGATACACGGGCACACGGAGCCCGGGTACCCGGGTAAAAAATATATTAAAGCCCATGTATTTAATATCCGTGTATAATACCCGTGTATACCCGTGTATTTAATACCCGTGCATATATTGTATATTAATTCAGAATTCAGATATACTTTAATATAAATATTTTTTTTGCTAACTTTTCCTAACTCTTTATACGAGTCTTTATAAGATTAAATAGCACAACAGGTTCATTATATTAATATTCATTTATTATAAGTTATTTTTATAGTTATTAGTTATGCTTAAAAATTAGTATGATGCATTCGTTTATCGTATAATGTTATATAGGCATAAACATTATAAGCTATAAGTATAATAATATACGTAAAAGAGAGTAATATTAAAAGTAAAACTGGTTTTAAGGTTGAAACATAAATATTCGCAAAGTTATCTTATCGCCAATTTTATTGCATTACATTTACGTACCTACTACCTATGTAGTATGTATGCTTTTTATCTAAATATTTTTGGTGATTTTAAAATTGCTCCATAGTCCATACTGGACATATACTAAGAGGTAGTATTGAGTTCAGAAAGTGGAGCAATCTTAAGTCAGCACTACAAAATAGTGCAATACGATTTTATTTAAATACATGAGTATTTAAGGTAACGGGTATTTAAATACCCGGGTATTTTTAATACCCGGATATACACGGGTATTTTTATAACACGGGCTTTAACCCCGTCATAGGTAAAAACAC
>JACXSJ010001258.1:0-66542 GCA_014851325.1 Pentalonia nigronervosa | reverse complement strand
CACAACTGTGTTAGAGAGTTATATTTGGTATGCATAATGTTAATTTTCTGTCTTATCTTCTGATAAATATAATCGAATAAGTATTACTTATAAAACTACAACAAGAGAATGTATTTATTTTATTTCTGTATTTGTATTTTTGAAAAAATATAATTTACTTTTGTCAAAGTTATCTTTTGTGGCTACTGGAGTTCTTTCTATGATAAGGATAAATAAAAGTTTCGTTAAAAGATTATAATAAAAGATAATAAAAATATTAATCATAAATTGCATATAGAACACATTGTTAGACATGTGTTATGCACAAAAATCATTGGTATGTTACATGTATAAGACCTATATAGAAATGGCCAATTTTATAAGATTCCGTATTGTTTGAACCAAAGAAAATTTTCGATTTTTTTAAACGATTTAGAAAACCAGTATTCAAATTTATCATATAATTTACAGAAGTACTGTGGTTACCAATTTATCATGCTCCAATGTATTAGAAAGATTGTTTTAATGTACTAAATAAGTTAAAAGATGCCATATAAATATTTTTAGAGCCTAAAGAACAAAATGTCAACATTTTATCGATCCAAGTAGGTTATAAGACCTATCCTTGGTAAACAAAAAAAATGTTATGTTTGAAGACTGAACTTGAAAATATGTTTCAAGATTTCAAATATTTAGAAAACGGTTTTACATTGTTCACATCTTTTTTTCAATAGACGCAGTAAAAATTTCAGCACGTATACAAATTAAACTGATCGAGATTCAAAACGATTTAAATTTAAAAAACAAATTATCAATGTAAGCAACTATTTTTATAAATGAATAGCAATAAATTGTCTATTAGATTCAGATTAACTGACACTCATTTAAATTCAGTTTTAATAGTGGCTTCGTTCAATAAAATTTCACCCAAAATAGAAAAGTTAATGGCAAAAAAAGATGTTATACATCGTAAACACAATAAAGGAATTATTAATATATTTTTTGGTTATTTAAATAATAGATAATAATAATACGTTTAATTGTACCTGTTGTGTTCATAATAAATAAAATTTATAAAATGTATAAAATGTTTTTTTTTGATAAATTTTTATCTGCGGGCTGTATTGTAAACTTTCTATTCTATTTACTTAGCTCAGTTGATACTTTAAGTCTAATATAATAACATGCCTGCATTACAATGATCTACTCAATGATAAGGTACAATCGACACCTTGTGTATAAATAGAGCCTACTAGTCAGTTATCTAGCCAGTTTCCTCCTATTTGCCGGTTTATTTTCGCTCAATTCTACTATACTAATATAAAAATGTTGACAAAACTTAACAAAACAAAGATAAATATATAATATATTATATAAATTAACTTGATATACATATATTATTTAATGTAACTGTATGTAAGTAGTAATATATCATTATATTAGTACGTATTTCATATACTTCATATATATTTATTTAACCAATTGTTTTCTGTATATTTCCTACGCAACAGTCTACCGGTAATACCAATATGTTTTTGCAAATAGTACATTATTCATATATATATATGAGTTATATAGCAACAATTCAAGTTTGAGTTTAATTTTTTTTTTTTGAGGGATGGGGCTTTAGCCTCAAAACCATTAACCCTATCTATGCCAATGTAGGTTTTACCTTGATAGTACCTATGCAATATGATATACTTTATACAGAGTAAATTATACGTGTACTCAACAATATATCAAATATCACAAAAATAAGTGTACTACGGTATAACAAATACGTATAAATCGTGTCCAAGTGTCAGATTGTCTTTTAAATTTTATTATTAAAAAACATGCAGCATATAAATTATATTCACCTTGAAATCTGTCCACGTCCATTATGACACAGTTTTCCGGAATGAACTTGCCGGACTTGATGGCCGATTCTCGGTGATTGGGGCTGGCGAATGTGTAGTCCACGTACACCCAGCTGTACTCGACTTCCATCGTCCCTGCGACCGCGTACACGAGGACCGCCAACGCCAATATCGAAATCAACCAGCCGCCGCAACGGCAACGATATGGCACCATTATTTAGTTATTAACTTCACAGGAGACAATAAAATATAATATCATTAATATAATAGTTTACCCGAACACTATGGGATGTTATAATATAATGTTATGTGTAAGGTGCCTCTATATACATTGTTGGTATGGCCCTGAGCTTCTTTTTTTTCTTATTTTGTCATCAGGCTCCCCCAAAAACGATCAAAATAGCGTCACACACGCGATACAATGAGTCGTAAGTACGACAAAGTGTAGAACTTGGTTTTATAGGATTTTCAAAACGATTATCGTAACGTGTATGTTATTGTTGTACAACGTGTAGAGTCTACACTGTAGTCTGTAGACCACGAAAAATAGATTTAGAATAGAATTTATTTTGTCATGGCGTAGACGTGGAAACGTGTAGTACAAGTGTACAATGAGATCAAGTTCAGAGAGTGCATATAATCCATCGTACAACGAGGTTTGCCATAGGTACAACAAATCGTAAGTTGTAACAAGTAAGTATGTGGGTTAGGGTCCCCGTACGATACATTTGATCAAAATCAATTTAATAATATAATCAATGGTATTACGTATTGAACATATTATTATATTTTAATAAATTATAATAACATGTATTTTAGTTTATATGTACGTATAATAACTATAATATTTTAATATTGGCCATTCAACAACTAGGTTTTTCTATTTCTATAATACAAAATACCAATCACCGATTTATGTGCATTGTTATTTGTTTATTATAATTATGTTTTATTTCTATACCGTCTTCTTCTTATCATTGTCGATCTGCATAAATGAATATTGAATATTGTGTGTTGGTAATTTGGTATGTAATTTTTATCTTTAAACAATAATTTGGTTTATACTTTACAATCTTTACATAATTACATTTAACATGTTATTAAACGTAACACTATATACCTATTGGCTACTACACATTATTAAATACACAAGTTACGAGTTACTTTTAGAATTAAGAGTGAAATATCAAAATATTTTTGTTTTTATTAATTTTGATACCAACAATCAATATAAGCAAAAATTTAAAAGTGGATATTCTAAAGGAAAGGCGAAGCAGAGGCAGGGCTTATTGACATGTGCAAATGACAAAAATCAAAAAAAAAATTTGTTCTTTCCCAACTGTAACAGCAGTCCAAGATAAGAATCTAAAATAATTTATTAAGTTAGTAACTTGTATTATTAAAATTTAATTTGAGGTATTGATATATTATTGCGTATAAAAAAAATATGTAACTTAATCCAAGCTTTTGGATGTAAAAGTACAACTGATTTTAATTTATTTAAGTAGGCAGTACAGTGTGTTCCACTAATAACACGGACACCCACTTTTTCTCACGCTTTTTAAAATTGATTTTTTTTATTATTTTTTTGTTTTCTGTCTTTTAACAATTTTTTTTTTAGCTACACTGCAAATTCAATTTTCTGAATATTTTAAAATTTAAATGATTAATTTCTATCTTCTATAAAGTATATTCATTTAGTTGTGAATTTAAAAATTGTAGACAAATTCTAGGACAATATTATAATATAATTAATGTATCAGTAGGTTTTATATAAAAATTATGAAGTTTAAGTTATAGTTTTATTTAGTTAAGGTAATAAAATAATTATTTTTTAATTTATATAAATAGGTATTGACTTGATAAAAATGAATAATTTAATTTTTAGATTATTTAGAAAATTGAGTATAATTTTGGCTATAACAAATTATTGGTAGATACTATTTGGTTGACGGTTATCATTCTCTGGTGGACTACCACTAGGCTCTATCAATCAATTATCAAAAAATATTTTCACTGTTTTGGTGTTGTTTTAAACAATTTGTTTAAAATATGTGAACCCTATCTGACAAAATTAATTGTTTATTATTGTTTGATTTTTTTTTAATTTTATATATTTTTTATAGTGGACACCAATGTCATTTATGATTCAAATTTAAATTCTTTATCTGATATTCATATTGTACCAGATAATACAGAAGAAGATGTTATAAATTAAATTACAGAAATAGGTAAATAAATTAAATATTATTTATTTTTACTATAATCCAACCAGAATATTTAACTAATTATTTTTAGAAATATAAATAGTATACAGATAACTGATACTGATACTGATACTGATACTGATAATAATAATAATATTCTATGATTTATAGATAATTTAAAAAATATAATATATTACCAATTGTATTGATTTTTAACCTAGTTTTTGAGATTCTTCACGACATAACAAATATTAATTTTATTATTAGGTTTTAATAAAAAAAAAATCTACTCATAATAGTTTAAATTTTGATTTTTTATGATTATTCTGTAAAGACTAATGTTAGGTTATATTAAATAATTTAGTTTTGTAAGTTCACTACATCTGTCTTCATTTAAAGTTTAAACTGTATCTGATACCTACTTCTAATAAAATATAATTTTTAAATTATTTTATACTTTTTGCAGTTTTTGTTTTTCTCCAGAAGGAACAAGTTTGGTACAAGATTGCAGTGTTCTCCAGATTTCTGTACAATCAAATAGAAAAAGAAATTATTAGTGATTTTAGTTTGAAAATAAAAATAAAGAATATGATGATACTATTCACGAGATTTTTGTTGAATCAAATTCAGAAGAAGAAGAAATTATAAGTGAATTTAGTTTTGAAAATAAACTATATCTTTATAAAATAAAGAATATCTTGATTGTCAAAATTTTCCTCATAGTTCATCTATAGTTAATTTTATCCGGCCATCTAGAGCTGATAGTAATGCTATTAAAAACCAGTTCTTTAGTAAGCATCCTATTCAGCCGTTTGTGAAGTCAAGTAATAGAAAACTTGATTTTAAGAAAATATACTTTAAAATATTACCTTGACCAAGCTTACCCACAAGGCAGTTTAACAAAAATAGATATCATATTCTTCAAAAACATGGCAGCGTGGCTTATGGGCCATTGAAAATAGATGGTGAATTTGAATCAAAGTTTATTACAGGGTACCCTGTAAATATTAAAGTAAACAAAAGTCTATACAAAAATATTGAAAGAGATGAAAATTCCAATGTTCGCGAAGAATCGATCTCTACAACCAAACAGTTTTCACTTAATAAAGATATTGAAAATATAATCAACAGGGACATATGACTAAACATGCACTTGAAATTGAAACTTCTTGAAAAGTTTTGGAGAAGTTGATTGATATTATTCTATTCATAGGTCGGCAAGATATTCTCTATTGAGGGAAACAAGAAGCTCATTTTTTAAATAATGAAAATTAAAATCATGGGAATTTTTTTAGAGCTTATGATTCTAATTTCAAAATACCATGTTGTTCTTCAACAATATTTGAATACATCCATTAAACTTAGTGACAAAAACAAATCCAAAAAAGGCCATGGATCGTTAGTAGCATTTTTATCAAAGCATTTCATTAATGAGAAGTTGATAATACCAATAGAAAAATCTATTCAAAATTTCATTGTCAATGAAATCAGAGGATGTCAACATTTTAGCATTATGATTGATTCAACGCAAGATGTTAGTGTTATGGATCAAATGGCAATGTGTATTCTACAGTCATGGAGGAGTGATTCAAGGAAGATTATTGAGTTTAGTTATTTGTCACGATTCCAGTGGTAAAGCTCTTTTTGGATTGTTAATTAAAGAATTATAATACCTAGGACTATTAATAAATGACATTGTTGCTTGTTCATTTGATGGTACTTCAAATACGAAAGGCATTTATAATGGGCTACAAGCATACTTGAAAACCTACAATCCTAAAATTGTGTACACCTATTGTATGGGACATGTCCTAAATCATGTGATGACAGAAAATATAACCCACCTCTCACTTTTTGAAAATCTATTTGGACTTGTTGAAACCTCAGCAATTTTTTTATCAGATTCTCGTAAAAGGATGTCTGCTTAGATGGCTATAACTAGAGTCAAATATGTTGCTCATAACAAGCTTTACCGTCTTCAAAAAATTAGAGTCACACAATGGTGGAGTAAGGACAAGGTTTTGTCATCTATAATAGATATACAATTAATCAAGGATAATCAAAATGTTGAAAATATTAAATTTGTAACACTTTTAGAGTTTCTCATTTTAGTTAATGAAGGAAACTTTAATACCTTATCAAAATACATGGCACATTCTTTCATTAATAATTAGTCAAAATTTGAAACAATTTTTGTAGCTACTTTGTTCATTGACATATTTTCTGTAACAAGTTCAGTATCTAAATATCTACAGACAAAATCAATTAATTATCCTTCAAGCCTGGTATATGATAGATACCACAAGAAAACAGATCCAATATAAAAGAAAAACTCTCATATACTATTTTTATTTAAAAAATGTCAACTCTTTATAAAAAATATTAACTCTTATTTTCAAACAAACAAATTAATTGGCATTGAAGAAAATTTTTCTGATTGGCGCATATCCAAAAAAAAAAAAGAAAATGCCTGGAGAACATGGCCGAGATGAATCTAGAAGTATAAATCCATATGAAAAATTTAAATCTGAAGCATTTTCTATTTTAGATGTTATTCTGAATAGTATAGAATCATGATTTATAACAAATGAAGGGCTATTAAGAGATTGCCATTAGTTGGACTCTAAAATGTTTTCAATAATTAATTCAATTGATGAGTTTCCTAATGGTGATTTAAAAACCATTTGTGAGTTAGTAGTAGTAGAACGAAAAATATTTTGTAAGAAACTAAAGCAGTTTGCTGGTCAGTTTGAAAGTTTTCACCCAACATTATCTGTAAGTATAGCTTCAAATTATTCTGATAGACAACATGCCACCATTACACATAGTGAATATAATAACAATGATAGTGAAGATGAAAAAAAATTGAATAATTGGACTGTGATAAACGTAATAAATGCATTGTCTGTGCCTATATTATAATTCAAGAACTTTTATTCCATTAAAATTAATTTCATAACTTATTCACAGTTTATAAATATGTTTTAACACCCACTACTCAAGTGACTTGTAAAAGGGTATTTTTTAAGTTAAAGCTTGTGAAATCTAAAATTAGGTCATCAATAAGTCAACAATATTTATCTCTTTTAATGCTTATGGCGATTGAAAAAGACATCAAAATTCAGAAAACTCAAATTATTGATACTATAGGTAAATCTAAAATGTTACATGAATTACTTATTTAGTACTATTTGCTTTAAAAATAATTTTGTGTAAACCTTTGTTCATATTGTTTGTATTCTTTAATATATTTTAAATAGTATCTTTTTCGGTATTTTTATTAAATTATAAGTTTTTGATTTAATTGATTAATTGTTTTTAAATTTTTATTTATTTTATTACATTTTATTTATTATGTTATATTTATTATTTTTTATATTATTTATTATAATTTGTATTCAGACTCATGTATTAACTCTAAATTGACATATACCATTTGTTGGCTTACAAAATATAACTTGTTAACATTTTGTCTGGTGAGGAGAAGAAGAGAAGGATATAAACATTATAAACGCTATCCCACTACCCTAGTATATGAAGAAAAAAAATTAAGGCCCCCAGAAGAAAATTGCGGCCGAGGCCTTTTATATGCCAGGCCGACATTGGGTGTATACTGCTAAAAATCATTAACACGCCGAACCGGAACGAGAATAAAAACGACAAAATGCACAAAGTTACATAATTATTTATTTCGTACTAGCAGAGTTTACAATACGTTTTAAACAATATTTTGTTTGATTTTCTGGCATGCGAACAAAATTTTTCGATCCGTTACAATACGCGCTTGCAAGTTCTTGAATGTTATATATCTAGCAAACTGTTCAATGTGTTAGACATAAATTGCGTGCTATATAATATTGCATGAGAGAAAAATTGGCTTTCAACAAAATAATCGCAAATGTGTGAGCCTTAACAAATCGTTTGTCCAGAGCAACGGAATCGTTTAACTATGTACCTACGTATTGTAATTTGTTTATTATCCAGACATTGAGCACCATGTATAATAGGTATACCTACTGCGTAAATAACTAAATATCTGGTAGGTGTACCAATAGCGCGTGCAGCGAACCTATTGAACTAGTAGACAACGACGAATGTAAGTATTTTTGGTTTGGTGGGATCGTGAATTTTGGGGCGATTCGGACGAGCGCCGTTTCGAAAAACGCGCGCGTCGAAAGTGCAATATAGGCGGAGAGGTTCGCGTACAATCATTGTGTTGGTATTTTCAAGACCACTGTAATCTTTGATGTATATTTAAAATATAACCTATCTATTATAAATATATACGACATTACAATGGACCAAAGGTGTGATCAGATCATTCAGATCTATTAAATTAAAATGGCATTACAATTTAGATATGTATGTGTGTGTGTGTGTGTGTGGTGACCTGTGGACTGTAAACAAAAGAGAAACACTTCACAATAAATGTTAACAGAGGTGTCGAAAAACTTGTGCTAACAACAATTTTCCCGCGTGTATACATAATATATTAAAATATATTAATGAATGCACCAGTCACGTGAAACGTATAAAATAATTACACGAGTTAAAAAACGAAAGTGGTTTGAAATTTTAATGGCCATCCCGGCCGAATTTGCTTAATTGTATTTTTTTTACCTACGGTAATTTATGTACTATTTTAACTATATATAAGGAGGAAGATATATATATATAGCCTGTGAAATCTAACGAAAAACTAGTTATCCAAGTTTTTGAAACGGACTTCCAAAAGCAAAATCCAATAATAATAAAACCAACACAGACATACATATTGCCAATTGCACGGGGCAGGAAAATATTACGATTATTTACTACCTATCTATACACGAGATATAGGCATATAGATATGTGTATATTTTGTATATAAGCGAAAATGTATACGTAAGAACCTCTTTTGATAAGAGCATGAGTGCATCGATTTTGTTTTATTTATTATAATAACATAGGATGGATTAAATTGTTTTAACCGTCAGAGAAAAAAAATCAACTGTTGTATAAAGCATCAGCCTACACATCGTTATATGATCTATTATTGGTTATTACATACCTATTTAATGCACTTACGCATTACCTAATATTTAATTAAGTTAGAAATGTACCTATGTGGCTTAGTGTATCTGTACATGGAGTTCCTAGAGGCATGCACAAACGTACAATGTCTAATTTGCTTTAGAAAAGTATATTTCCAGAAATTAAAAATTTTAAATAGGTCCAAATCTTTACGTTTCACTAACGTTTGCAAAATATATAGTTCATCATATCAGTTAATCGCTCTAATAACTATTGGGTTTTAATAACAAAAAATTAAAAACAATGATCATCGAACATAAAATCATTAGCTAATATCGCTCATTTGTTCAGACTTTAGATCATCAATCTTGTATTGAATGTAGTTTAGTTCAAAATCAGATATGAGATAAACAATATATTAGTAAATAATAAATAAAATTGTTTTATTTGAACCAAAATATATATTGAACGCGATCCGTTTTGTATTTGATTAACTTATATATACAGCCAATATAATACCTATTGGTGTTCAATGACCGTGACCAATAAATTCGTTTGCAGTAAAATACAAAAAATAAAAAATTACGAAATATTTATTTTAATTCAGATTTCAGAGTAATGTGTAACGCCATCAAAACGTTGTGAACTTAATTTGATTACCAATCCGGTAAAATAGCATAACCTTTAATTAATCTTTATTAATTAGACACAAAACGTTTTTTAATCAAGGGCGTTTTAAAATAAAAAAAATGTTCAATGTTTCAGCACTGGACTGGATAAGTGTTTGAAAATTTAAAACAATATTAAAATGTATTTGTATTTTAGAAATTTAAAATGACATATTATATAGACATACGTATAATTAGTACTTACATATATGAGTATAGATTTATTTAATGGATTTGTATTATTAATTATCATTGAATATTTTAATGTATTATTTTAGTTTGTAATACTATAAATATATTGTTTTGTTATTTTGAATTTAACTCATTAGTAAATAAAATAAGTTAGTCAAGTGCTTATATATAAGCATACTTTTATTCTGGTTTTTCGTTTGCTCCTGATGAATGCTTTTATGTTGAGTTTTTGAAATAACTGCCAACTGGTAGACTTCCTCGTTTGTTCTTGTTGGGTATTTTCTATTTTAAATATAGACCCTCAGACGTACAGCGAATTACTTTTTTTTAAAGATAAAAAGTTTTTTCTCATCCTATTGTTATTGACCATGTTCCGCATCCATAAGATAGAACTCGTTAATAATTCGAGTATATCTTTAAAGAGTTTGAACTTTAATAGTTTTTTAAATGAAAAATATCTTTTATTAGTTGTTAAGATTCTTAATTTGTATTAATTACTTATTTCGTAGGTACATGAAGTCAGTTACTATTTGAAAGGTATAATTCTTAATTATCAAGTCCGGTATATATCTGGTTTCTCTATACTTACGACCATATATTTAGTTTTATTTTGGTTGACTTCAAGATTCATTGGTTTGGCTTCCTTGATCAGGCCTCCATTTTTATGATTTCTTCAGCATGAGTACCTACTACCTACTGCCAATCACCATAATTTCGTCCGTGTAATCAAGCACAGTATATTTTTTAATATTTTCATCTCTTGATGTACCTACTGACATTGTTCTAATAACTTTCTTTAGTGGATTGAAAAGTGTTTGAGATAATGTATTACACTTGTCTTAATCCAAACTTCTAAACTTCACTATGGTGGAATTTCAAAAATTGACTTTGGAAGTACTGCTAGAATTGTATTATTTTATTAATTTAATGAATTTCCTTGGTATCCTGAATTCTTCCAGGGTTCTAGTTTACCTTTATTGATACCTTTCATTGTATAGGTACGTTTGGCTAAGGTCAACAAAACTTCTATGTATATCTCATTTTCATATTCATAACATTTTTCTTGTATTTATCTTATTGTAAAAATGTGTTTGGTAGGGACTACTCTCTTATTGTAGGGTTTTGGTATTTTGGTACTTCCCAATTATTTCCTTATATGAAAATTTTCTAGTCTATGTAATATTGCAGTTGATAAAAACGTATCACAAATATTTAGGAGTACTATCCCACTATAATTTTTGTGTTCATTGTAAGAAAAATATTGTTTCTATGATTGAGAATTTGCCGTAACATTATTAAAATAATAATTAAATATTTTATTAAGAATGATCTATATAAAAAAAAATATATACAATATTTAAAACATATTATTATTTATTAATTTACTTGTTTAGAGATTTTTATTGCTTTTAATTTAAAAGTAGTTAAAATGGTACATCGATTTCATTAAAAAGGGTAGCAATTAAATCGACTGAAGTTTTAAGTACCTAATTTGGGGTTGAGATACTGAGCTACTGTTTTTCATACAAAAACATTGTTAGATTAGTTGATTAAAGATATATTAAAAGATTGAAAAGCTAAGCAAATGAATCGTTAACACTTCATTAGTTATCAGATAGGTAGTAAGCAATAATATTTTAGTTTTAAAAATAAAAACTATTCAACATTTTGAAAAAATAATTTATGTTATTTTGATTTGTATTGTTATTTATATTTTATAATAATATTATCTTGGTTATTAAGAGATAGTTATTAAATTTTAATTTTTGATTATAATATTCAGATGGTCGGATTAATTATTTTTTAGATTATTAACATATCATATTTTACTCTATTATAGATGCATTATTATTAATAATAGTATAATATTAATGATTTTATTTTGGATTTACTATGCCAATTTTTATGTTCTCGCTTGAGTAATTATTTCCAAAATTATATACCTTAGATATACCTATAGAAATGTATTGAATTATTAAGTCAAATGTAAATTATTCTTTTTAATTAATTAACAAAGTGAAGAAGTAGGTGTCTAGAATGATCACACGTAAAAATTGGTAAGTAGCGTAAATGCGTAATTGATAAGTTGTTTTAAAATTAACTACTTACTGCACTGCGTAGGCCAAAAACCGTTCTCTTATAACTGATAAGAACTGAGAAAAAAAGAAAAAATTTGTTCTGATCAAATTTACTAATACTAAAACTTAAAATCCCATATAATGGGATATTTGATAATGGGATATAATGTACGGTAATGGTATATAAATATACCATTACCGTACATTACCAACATAACCGTGATTTGTATTCAGTATTGTTTATATATAATATATATTGTATATATATATATATATATTTAAATATTATTTAATTTATAGTATTTAAGGACTATTTATAGTTTATACATCTATTATAACTATAATAATAATAATTATTAATTTTACTATACTTCTTAGTGGCAACTGAAGTAGATAGCATTTTGTTGTTTTAAAAGTGGGAAGTACAAAAAGGAATCGTTGTTCAGTAATCGTGGATTTAATTGAACCCTACTTTGCTGACTTTGACTATTATTTTTATTCGTATCATCATTGATTAATGGTAATATGAAAGAATGAAGGTTGTTAATTAAATGTTTATTATTTATTTAGGAATTAAACTACTGTGAATGTGAACTAAAATTAAAATACATGAGAGTTAAGTTAGGTTTATTAATTTAATTAATTTAAATTGATATTGTGTCGAATATATAAATAAATAATATTTGGTAAGTAATCGTGGTCAAGTAATGCATCAATACCATTGAAAGCCGTGTTTTCTAATTTACTTGTAACAAAAACAAATGCAAGTAAACTTTAAAATTTTAATTTTTTTTCAAATCAACAGGTGATTATTGATTAAGAAAACGAATATATTATACAAAATTAATGTATTTTAGCACAGACTGGCACACAAATTGATATTAAATTATTATTTGGAATATTTACATCTGTTTCGGTTGATAGGAGATGCTATTTGTTATGTTCGTTTTTTTTCTTATAATTTTTAAGAGAACAGCTACACGCTCGCACTGCATGACGTGAATCTGTGAATGAGAGTAAATAAATGATGAGCTGGTTTGCGGTTTGGTACTATTAATATGGGTATTATAATATAACAATATAACATTATCGAAATGTTGTATACCTATCTTTCGATGGTACACCTCTACTTAACTGAGAATTTAAACGACCATGAATCAACCGGTTACAGAATCGTTCTCAAAATGTTGGTATGACCACTTCACCTTTTAAACCTCGTCATCAAAGACTTAATCAACCAGTTACAGATCAGACTCACAATAAAGCTAATGTACTGTGGCTACTCAGAAATAATATAATAATTCGCACTAGATACTGAAATTACTTTATTGAAAAAAACAAACATATAAAAAACGGGTCTCTAGGAAACACTACACACATCAGTATCTCGATAGGGAACCCGCATTGCTCTTTTATGCTGTGCTCACGTTCTTAAATATTATTTGCAATGTGTTGTCTCAACTCATTTGTTTCATTGACCTTTATTATGAATAATATACTGTTTATTTGACAATATTATTATTATTATTTTTAAATTTATTTGTGTATGTACCAAAAAACGTTGGCGCATACAGCAGAAACGTCTGAGTTTTCTTAAGGAAAATCATGAAGTATTATTATAATTTGATATTAATAATTAATGCTTTAATACTTTAGTACCTATCTATTTATTATTTAATTTAAATTTTTAATGTTTAAGTTAAAAGTTGTTTTTTATAACTTGAATTTTATTACCTCTTTATACACAGATTAAAATTGTACTGAACATACTGTCCGTAGTTATTTATTATACATTGAAATAGGTATTTTTGTTTGTGATTATCAAGGTATCGGGACTAAAAATATTCTATAAACAAAATTAA
Source organism: Pentalonia nigronervosa (assembly GCA_014851325.1). Lineage (NCBI taxonomy): Eukaryota > Metazoa > Arthropoda > Insecta > Hemiptera > Aphididae > Pentalonia > Pentalonia nigronervosa. Next base: position 52,684 of record JACXSJ010001258.1, on the reverse strand, counting down.
ATCATCTTTGTTAGATCGTTTATATTCTAAAAATCGGTCTCCCACCATCGCAGGCCTTACAAGGTTATCTTTCGATCTATTACTGCATTAAACGTGTAAAAAAAAATGATTAATTTTAAATTGATGCTTTGGTCTAACAATAATATATCCGTATATATTTTTGAAAATGTAGATTAATAGAATATCAGTTGATCTTTACTAGATTGCATTTGAAGTGTTTTCAGAAATCACTTCAAATCAACACATCTCGTTTCAGGTTATTAAGAATCTGATTAAACATGCGTACTTATTTAGTTATATGTTCATGTAATAACCATAACATAATATTATAATATATAAAAATCACATATTTTAAATCGGCAATATTAACGCTGGAATGATTATGTAATCACGTAGGTAGAATCGCGTTTGTGCGTTACACCGTAAATAATGATTTAAGTACCATTTGTTTTGTATAACTACTTTGTGTATTACTCGCTCTGAAGAGGTAATGCCGTAAAACGAATTCACCGTATAAAACATAAAAATAATAGTCATTGAAATTGCTCCGCTTCAATTTCGTTTATTCTCGTCGCATTTTACTCGTATCAATATAGGTACTACATCATCTATATACTTAGTTCATTCTATCGTATATTTATAATATGTATGTATGTATGTGATAGCGTAATGTGATGCATTACATATTATTATGATTTATAATATACGAATGGTGTTAAACTCTGAGCCGATTAGGTAAATATAGGTAACTTATATTATAATACCTGTTGAAAGACAAGGTTTTTCACAAAAACACTTTTTAGATTAGCTTAAAAATATTAGAAAGTATCTACATCACACAGCACCTATTTATTTATAAAGATAAGTATACGATGATATATTCAAAATCTTTAAAAGGTTATCAAATTTTTCAAATTGCTCTAGTTTTTGAGGAAAAACGTCAAGAAATATATTATTACACGCAAACACAGTTTGTTTGAAAAATAAAGACTATTTTCTCTGTATTATACAGTGTTATTAGGAATATTTAATTTTCGGGACCGTTTTTGCAATTAATTTTTGGCCCGTATATTTGATTACTCGTGCGTGCCCCACGGTGTCATTTTTGTTGAAGGACAATATTCCGAGCCAATAATCATCACTTTTTCAGGTTGTCCTACCCCTGAAAATCTGATTTTCCGAAACATTTTCGTGCTCGTAAAAACGACGATTGATTTGTAATGTTGTAATATAACACGTGACATTACAATATGGCATACCGCGTAGCACAATATACAAACAATAATATTGTTGTGTAGGTAACTTAACACGCGAGTACGCGACTATATTATAATATACGATAGGTATGTATAGGTTGTAGGTTTGAAGTTTGAACAGTACGTTGATATGATTGTATCAATACTGAATGCATAGATCAAGTGCATATTATGAATGATAATATTATATCCTCTGCCCAATGTCTGTGTGTATGTGCATATAGTCATAACACTCATAACTCATATAACTACAAGTCCAATAAAACCATATTATACACAAATGTAGGTACAATGCGTATCAGTCGACCAATGAAATTGGATTTCCATTTGCAATGCAATACGCTTCACGCGTTTATTTTTTCCTTGTATCGCGTCATCGGCCATCGCAATAAGGTTTTTTTTGTCGATTTTGTTTTTAGTTCTATCAGCAATAGTGGCAACTGAACCGCTTACAATTTCTGCTACAGCGACAGCGTTACAAATGGAAAACCCAAAATAATAAATCGCATCTCGAATTTTCAACCAATAAATATATTTAATTTGAACGGATAAAAGCCCGTCAGAGTTGCACAAAACGAAATCGGCTGACCGATCAGCCGCGGTTACAACAATAATAAAGTGCTCTCGTGGATACAAAACGCAGCGACAGTGTAACAGATAAGCTATAATAACACACCATCGCCACTACTGGAAACACGAAAATGCGATTTGTATTGAATTCTAAAATTGCGAAATGAAAAAAAAATCGATCTCACACTTTGTTGTTATTTTTGATTAACTATACCTAAACGTTGTTACCCGTATAATCGAAACTGTATACTGACATGCGGGCAGATAGAATAATATTATTACAAGGAAACTACATATTAAAATGCGTATGAACTATACCTTATATTACGTTATGACATTTGTGTGACACGTATAAAATAAATACTGTTTATATACATGCATTATATTAATACTAGTATTGTTGGATTAAATTCATAAAATACATAATAACGACTAGGATCATAGTTAAAATTTGACTATTTTTTTTTAAACATTTTATTATAATAAGGAACTCTGAAAGCCACATAGCATTAAATATTTGAATGAATTATTTCTTTGATACGCCAAGAATCATCTTCCTCATTAGTTACATTCAAAAAAAGAAGTAATTTAACTAGTAAACACCACAATCAGATCATCTACCTTTTTTCATTCACTGCGAAAACAATATCATCACCTCCGATAAAACTAAAATAATGATTTTTATAACTTATCATCACGACTTCCTATTTACTAAATATTTTATACTATATGAAAATAAATATAGATATTAAGTTTCGACCTAGAAAACAAAGTTGTTATAATTGTGCTACTTCCTTATTCGTTGTTGATACCACGTTATTATAAATGAAAGAATACAAGAATTAAAATAAACGTATTTCAGACATATTTATTTTTGTCTACTTATTTCTGTACTTTGGTGTATTCTAGATAGTCGAAAGTCTGGAAATCTTAAATTTGTAACGATCCATAATATCTAAATACATAAAATTTATCTTTACGAGATGTATGAAAATTTGTTTTCTGTATAAACATAATAAATAGTTAAATAGACTTAGTCATAATCCAAAAATCAGAAAAATAAATGATGATTAATTATGAATATAGAAAATAATATATATAATAATATATTATATATATATATATTATTTATTTATTTATATTTTTTTAACCATTTCACAATCTGTGTATCATTACATTAATAAGTCATATATATTATGTTATATAGCATAGTAAAATTTAGTTAAGATAGCTAATAATAGTTTAGACTACGATTAGTAAATTTTTGTATAAATAATTGTCCCGTCACTGACAACCAAATATATTTAACTAGGCCTATCGTGATTTATATTGCAAAATAAATATACAATTGTAATGTTTAGATAAATATATGATATAAATTAGAAAACACTGAACATTTATTGCGTCCAATATAATACTATAATAGTGCTTGAAAACTATTCTACCACTGTAAGTCTATAACCAACTATATTTACTCATATATATATATATATTAGTCATATACACTTAAGAATAGAAATAGTAAAACGTTACGCTAATATTAAGTATTATTTTGTGTAACAATAACTAGAGAGCTCCTGAATTCGTTTATTACACATGATGTTACAGGTAATAGGTGCTACCTATAACATGTATAATGTAATATACATGTACATAATAGTTTATCACCACCATAGTATTTATTAAAAAAATAATGTGCAAAACTAAAATTCAATTATTTGCAGACAACCAAATTCGAGTATAGTAAAAACTGTCTAATTTATGTCAGTAGATTTCTCATCACATCAAAATTTTAAATACTGATGGCTGATGGGAATAGAAATATTATCCTCAAAAATATAGAAAATCTTGTTTATGTAAACCTCACTAAATGTGTTTATTTTATGCAAAGTTAATCATTATAATTCATATAGTTTAAAGACTAAAATAAGTGCATTCATAAAGTTATCTGCAAAAGATAGAAACAATGTATGTCGTAAATAGTAATTTAAATTTATTAATAATGGTTTTTCTAGTTGATATAAAATATTTTCAATAATAATTGTGAAATACTTATTTTAGAAGAGTTACATTAAAAGCAGTATAGAGACATATTTGATAAAACCTTAGCTATAAAACATTTTAAAAATGTTACCTAAATATTTCCGTGTAAATTTCAAATACAACAATCGTTGCTGTGGCTTCAATATACAAAAAAAATGTTAACACTTGCTCATTCTAGGTATGTATAAGTTTAATAGATACCTACTATTTTTATAATCACAATATAAATATAATATAATATTAGTATTTACTGTTTTCAATTGATTATATTATATAAGTTTATTTTGATGATTTGTAATACCTACACAATATATTAATTTATTATTCTGTATAATTATTAATTATTTTAAGGTATACTTAAATTATTTTCTCAAAATTTACTCTTAGATATTTTTTTGTTGTATTAAAATAATTTATTCAGATGTTTTAGCTTAAAAAATCGTATTGTTTTATCGTTTTAACATTAACGTGTAGGTCATTTGCAACCTAAGCAAAACCAATAAAAATAAATGAAGGCTAATTTTTACTTATGAACTTAGCGATTTTTATTTAAATGATTAACAATCCTTTTTTAATGGACTACTCGTAAAATATAATAAAAGTACGAATGCTTAAACTTTATACTAATGTCTACTTACGTTTGTATAATTTATTCTTGGAATTATCACGTGTGGCACTATTTTTTAGATCACTATTTATAAATATTAAACACTACTAATCAAAAAAAAAAAAAAAACTAAATATTATGAAAATTTGTATAAGCCACTAAAATTAGTTAAATTATATTTCTTCTAATTACATATACACATAATGTTCACTACGATGTTGATTGCATAGTACTAAATGACCGGCAACACCAACTGAAACCCGAGCGAAACGAAAAAAAATATTTTCCCTTCTTTTCCAATTAATCAACATTCGGTTTACGAGTAGGGCCTGTTTTGTGTTACAATTGTCTGTGTATATGAGTTAATATTATTTTTCTTTATCACTTGATATCTCATTTATAACATATTTTAATCATTCGCAAACATACGTAATTTATAATACAATCGTTATTAATAATAATATAATAAGTAATAACACTAAACGTACTATTACACCTAACGGAATATTTATAACGGATTATTTAATTAAACACGTTATAAATTAGACTATTATATTTTAATGAATATTCCATCAGACAATTTCCTGATATAATACCAGTTTGTTGTTTAATCTACCAATAGACTGGACTTACACTTTAATTTATTTTTAATATGCAATTATATCCACGCAATAATACGATTATACATATATTATACGTATATTATATATTTTGTTTTTGGAAATAAAGTAGTTTATGCATAAATACATTTATTTATTATCTAACCTACCTATATATAGGTAGTTTGTTATTTATTATGCAGTATACGTATTTAATATATTTAAAACAAAATATATTCAAATATAAATATAAATGTAGGTAACATTATAGTGGCTAAGCTGTCAAAGCTTATAATATGATATAACATAGTAAATTATCAGGAATTAAAAAAAAAAATTGTATCTGAGTATATGTTTTGTGCTTAAAACAAATTCATGAAAATATAACACATTTTAACTTTCCTCGATAGACGCGTGTTCATAAAAAAAAACAAAATTGTAATTGTATTTACAAGATTATATTTTTAATTTTATCAAATAATTCTAAATTGTATGGTAAGTTTGAATTAATGTTTAAGCTAAATAATATTAGTAGGTATGCGTATTTTTAAGAATGAAAACATTAACATTATTTGTCATCGACAACAATTAACAAATATCAAAGATAGTTATCACTTGATTATAAATACTTCACAGGTTATCGGTTAGTTCAAATATTGTATACCTAGTAAAATAGTAGGTAATAATAATATATACTTATTCTATTGAACGTTTGATGTTGTATGTTTCAATCATTAAATATAATCGTTATTTATAACGAACAATATTGTATAGGTACTCACGATAAGTATTTGGCTATTGATCAGAATGGTCATGATTTTTAATTAAAATTAAGATTAAATTAATTTTATGTGAAATATAAAGTTTAATAAGCTCGTTTTTGCATACCCTGCAGCATTATTATGTTTTTATACAAAATTGTCTTGATTTTTTGATATACATATATAAACAACGATTATTTCACCTAAAATAATAAAATACTTAACATAATTTCAATTTTTCAATCAATTTTAATTTTAAAAATATTCGTTGAATAACCAGTATTTATATTATTTACCATTGTAGTGAAATTGTGAAAATGTAAAGATCAAAAGATTACTATTTAAAATAAGTCGTTACTTAATACTAAGAATACTAAGGACTTAGTTTGCTAATTGTTTTGTTTCCTATTAACTATAATAAATCTACTAAAAATAAAGTAAAAACTTATGTGTTTGTAATGAATCCACAGTAATAAATAAATAAATAAATAAATAAAAACTTTTAAGTTATGATTATTTATTACTACTCTACTATAAGTAGTAAATGGTCATTATGTATTTTTAAAATTAAACATACAGATACTCGTATAAATATTAAACATATTTTAAAATTGTGTTTACAATAATCACTTATTTACAGAAGCAGCTAGCAAGTCTAGTATGAGTAACTGTTAAAAAGTACAGACAAGTTTATTTTTTTCCTCATTTTCGGAAACACACAATGTTAAATATCGCACTAAAAACTCGCTCAATTATTTCCTAAACACTTTTGACATATTCATCGTTGTATTAATGATGTATTTAATGTGATTCATATTATGTTTGTAAAATAAAAATAATTTATTACAATTGTGTTCATTTATGAATAATATAAAATCAACGCAAAGCAACAGGAATAATTTAAATTCTACTCTAATGTTCTTTTGTGAAAGGAAATAGAAATTATTACTATCCAACCAAAACTCGAGCTGGAGAGCGGATTCATAACGATGAAAAATATAAATATCCTAAAAAAAATAATAAGTTGTAATTATCATTATTGTGTGGTGACTATTTCTAAAATCTAGACAAAGACACGCTTTTCTAAACACATGACTATATATGGTTAAGGCATAGGTAATGATTTTAATTAAATCAAAGAATACAATAATCTTTTTTTATTCTCGTTTTCGGGGTGATGCGTATTTTAGAAGTAGCTAAGTATTATGAATGTGCAATGCCATGTCACAAATAATTTTACTTTCCGAATTTTGAAAAATCAAATTCGTCTCGAAGTAACTCGCCCTTCAATTATGCCCTAAATTATTTAACCTATAAGCTTATACTTTGATTATTCAATAGTCACCTGCATTTAATATGTCCAAAAGATCTGGGTTTATACATTATACTCCATCATTGAACTTTAAGCATCACATAAATGTCACCGTAGGCATAGGTGTAAATTAGAGGGGGTGGGGAGGCAACTGCACTCCTTAAAATTTTTAACAGTGCGATGTCCCCTTTTGTATTTTGTAAATTTATTAGAAAATTTAAACCGAAAAGGTATTTTGAATTTGAAGAAATTGTTAGATTTTATTTAGAAAATAATTAAATTGTAAAAGATTAAACTTAGAAAAAAAAATCGATTAGTTTAAATTTTTTCGTTGATTGTAACATACAAATAAACATTTTTTATCGAGAATCATAAAAAAAAATTTTAAGTTTTTTTTTTATGCTTTTAAATAGTTTTAAATGAGTCAAAATTAGATAGTGTATAGAAAATGCAAAATATATATATTATAATAATATATATGCAGAATATACATACTCGGTGTAAATTTTATGTATCTAGACAGGTATCTAGACACACTTAATTTTTTAATAGTTACACACAAAAAAAAACCGATTTTGCCAAAAACTAGTTTTGTGTAAAAAATCTCTGTTTTTCATTAATTTTTTTAAGTGTTTTCCAACGCTTTTGAAAACTATTAAGAATTTTTAATTTTGATATTTCAAATACACCAATTAGATTCACTTTCACACCAGAAAAGTCACTAAAGTTGAAAATCGAAGCTCTATTTAAACTACTTCAGACACAGAAATAGAACATTTTTTTAAAAAAAACCACATTGTAAAATTAATACATTTATCACTCCGATCAGAATCTAAAAATTATTAATATTCATAATTTTTAATTATATTAGGGTAGTTAAAATTATAATTTTTTAAGAAGACAAATGGCACAAATTACAATTTTCGTAAGATTGCGTAGATTGTATAATATAGTATTATGTATAATAGATTTTATAACCTTAAAAAGTATCGCAAATTACCAAAATTAATTTTTAGACATGCAACAAATTACTTTTTTTTTATTGTTTTTGGTGCAAATTTTACACATACGCCCCTTAATATTGTCGGTTAAAAGGCTATTTGTTGTAAACGATATATTTTTCAAGAGAGCCCAAAAACGTTATCTTTAATTTTACTTTAAAAACGGTACATTATTTGTAGTTGTATAGATAGTCCTTCAATTTTTTGTTCACATATACGTATTATATTCATCTTTAAGATAAATCTGATTTCATAGATAATAAAATTTTTTGATTTTTTAGTAAATTTTAAATTTTATTCCTGGCGTTTACCATATATAAGTTTAGTTACTTGTATTTTTGTCGCTTACGTAATTTATTAATAAAAAGCTTCAAGCACCACCGTCATCAAAAAATGTAATAAGTGACACATAATCACGTCTTTACAAACAATATTAATTATTATCATAATTTATTTGGAGATTTTAATCGTTATAAACTACCTCCAAATCTTCAATGATTATTATGATTAAATTGAACTAACCTAAAAAATCGTTATTACTTGCCGCATTTTTTTCTTATTTATTACTAATAAAAAAAATGCATTTATAGCTAAAAATGCAAAAAATGCAAAAAAATGCAAAATAAAATTAGAATATTCTGCATCAAGGGAGCATGAAACAATTTTTTAGCTAGGATAGCATTGTACAGAATAAAAAGAAAAAAAATGCAAAAGTCATCAACATCCTAACCATATTTATTAGATACCACTCATTTGTTTATAAATTAAATATGCTGTAAGTGAGAAATTAAATTATTGTTAGCGACAATTTGGCATGTACGTCAATATTAAAAAAAAAATCAGGCGCTTAACACAAAATTACTACGTCGCTTATTGCTCATTAAATTCATAAGAATGTCACCTACATCAATTTTTGGCGCTTACACAGCATTTTTTTCATACCTGTCGTAATGTTTGATCATTGATAACACGTTATTAATTTTTGATATCACTACATAAAAACTTTGCAGGGATCCGATAGAACGTCATCTACAACGCTACTAAATAGCTATAGTGTCGCTTATATTAAATAGATTTTTAACCGACGATATTATTAAACTGAATTAAATCTCTTTTATAATTTATATTTTATAATATTCAAATATTATGATCGTAGCCTATGTTGGTACAAGATACCGTAATATTACAATAATTCATACTCCATATTATGTTCATACATATTCTACCACCAAGGCGTCATTGTGTCAAACAACGGAAAAAGAGCCCCTTGCCCAAATACGGAGGACGGCCCGTCGGAAAATTCCCAGTTTCCCGGTAGGTCTATCCTCCAATGTCGCATAAAGTTTTATATATTAATATATTATGAATATTTAGCTCAGATATTAATATATTATGTAATACCATAAGGCACAGATTGAGTAAGATGTAAAGTAAATAGCCTCGTAAATAAATCTAATTTCTGATTATACTATGCACAATTCACATATAACAAATAATATTTGCCCTTCCTTCCTATAAAGCTACCCAAGTTATACACATGACCGTAGGCAAGGTAAAGCTTTAAAAGTCTTAGGATTTATTAAGCGAAACACTAAACAGTTTTCTTCAGTTCGTTGTCTCCGGACATTATATTTCTCAATAGTACGCTCAAAGTTAGAATATGGAGTGGTAGTATGGCATCCTTATCTGACTTAAGATGAATTAAGACTCGAGTGTGTCCAAAATAGATTTATTTCTTACGTTGCCCATATTCTCAAGATAGTACACCTTACACGTGATTATTCCTTAATACGTAGTACATTGGATATACCATTACTATCATCTCGTCGACGAGTTGCTGACGAGTACTTTATAACCTCGCTTCTGGAAGACACCATAGATGGACCTGATCTTCTCTCCAATTTAAGTTTTCGTATCCTTTTCTTCTTCAGAAATTATTCCTTCCGCAAAGTATCCACCCAAAATATATCTTCTGGACATAACCATCCCCTACATAGAATGCTTCGAAATTTAAATAGACGTAATTTCGATTTTAATATTTAAATAATGTATTAGATTTAAGTACTGTAATATAGTAGTTTATTACTGTTTAATTTATATTGAGTTGTCTTTGCTATATGTTCTGTATTGATGTGCACTATAAAAACTATTACATGTAAACTTACCTTTAATCTGTAAACCTATAATTTCTGATTGGCGTTTACAAACAAATAAATAAAATATAAAATAGCATAATATTTAGAAAAATATTGAATTAGATTATCTATAAATACTATAAATTAGATACTATTTTTTTTATAGTATATCAAATTGCACGTACCCATGTTTTTCATGGCCAACCCAATTCACATAATTGCAAGCTTCTGCAGCTATTTTCATGATAAACATCAGTGATTAGTTTGGAGGGGGGCGTGGAAGGCGATGTACCATTTCATTAAGAAAAAATATTTTAGAGTACCCCTTCTAATTATATCTTAATCGATAACAAAAAAATTAAATATCCGGATACGCAATTTGTTTTTATGTTTTTGCATTCCTCCCTTCTATTTTTTTTTCAATTCAAGCATTGTATATACTTCAGTAATTAATTGATTAACCATTCAACTAAATAAAATAACAACTATTTTGGTTAATGACATTGAAAATGTTTAATATATGACAATGAAAAGCAGTGCCACATAAACAAAAAAAAAACTAATGCGTAATCGTTTTTGTATAATACATTATAATTTGTAGTTGTGAAAGCACAACGCCGCCACGCCGGCCGGTAAGATATATAATTAAATTAATTTTTTTATTTTTATTTATTGTTCAAGATCATGGGAAGATAATGGGTTATGTGTTATATACAAAAACAATGACACTTATAATAAGAAAGAAAACTGAAACAACCCTTTGTAATTAAAATAATTAAAACAATTTTAAAACATAGCTATAAACCGCGAAAATCACCGTGTAAAAATAAAAATTAAATTAACAAAAACGTAGTTGTTAGATGACACTTTAAGTGATTTATTTTTACCTTAAATGATGAATATTTACAAGTATTGTCAAATGACTACATGAACCATACTATTTTAATAAATTAATTAAAACGAAGAAAATACTATTAGTATTGAGTCTTTTTATTGTGTAAATGTTGAATAAATAAAGTCTTTGATTTCTATTAAATGATATATTTTATAGTTCATATTTAATAACTATACAATGAATATAAGTATATTATTAATTTTAAAATCTTTACTATCTAAATAATATTTTGTTTAAAAAAACGTTTTACGAGACTACTGATGGTCACAATATTATTTTATTAGAGAAAATGTTATCCAATAATATTACTCTCTCTATTTATTCTCTATATATTCATGTTTATGTCGATAAATATAGTCGTATATATAATATATATTACTCGTACCTACAATTATGTCATAAATAATAAAACTTCGAAGTTACTTTCGTTTTTTTATGACTACCTATAAAATAAAAATTTTAAATAAGATCAGAAAGTTAATTTGTTACTATTGACATTTTATTAAAGTATTAAAATATACGTTAATTATACTGTAGTTAATCACAACCCGATAGTTATATACGTAAACGATTTAAATACATTTTTAATATCAAAATAATAAACCTGTTTCACTTTTAAATGTTGTAAACAATTACAAATTTTGAACAAAATATATATTTATGTCATATCAGGCTTAAACTTTTGAATTTTAATTTATAAACAATTAAAAGTCGTTCAAACTTCGCTCCAAACTGTACATTTTACACCCTGTTCTTTGAATATACTAGTATAGTCATATTGATATCCAATTACGAGTTTACGACAATAAATTCCAATAAAGTACAATAATAATGAACATAATAATATTGTTTGTAATTATTAAAAATGTAAATAACCGCCTATAATATATATATGCCCCTTTATAATTCACACGGATCCTTAAAAATTGACGCATAATTTATTGTTTTGCTAACAACAGATACTATAATGATAAATCAGTTACGTAGGTAACTATATCGACAATTCAGTATTCTTTACAACAAATATAAATATTGAAAACAAATCTTAAATAACACATTTACAAATCTAACACAACATAAATTTTATATTATTTTCAAAATTATTCAACATATGTACATAAATAATTAATCAACTCTTACAAAAATTGAAAGAACACATAAATCACAATGAATACTAACATTAACACTAGCAAAAGAAAATCATTGTTAACTATATATGGTAAGAAATCATTTTTTAATTAAAAAAATAAAACTAAATCCTATGTACACTTGACTATACATTTAAAAGAGTTATTTATTTAGCTTTAGTGGTGCAATCAATTTTCTCTCATGGTATATCCATTTGAGAAAGAACTATTATTAATCTTACATATAGACTAAATTTTATAATAAATTGTATTATTAATATTTACTAAATCTTTTTAGACGTTTGCCTGCTAGTTTTAGCACTAATTTAATTCATGAAAAACTTAATGCAAAGAATTTTAAGATTATTTATAACCTATCCGTACTAGTAGATTTATAAAAACATAAATCAGACCATGAACATAATACTAGATATAAGCATAATGTTAACATACGTTTACTTAATTGTCATAAAGTTTTTAGAAAAAAAGTGTTCTGTATTTTTACTCCAATTGTGAAATTTGTAGGAGAGTAAAAATCGACTGTTACGAAAGGCGATTTTTACCAAAGATAAAAGATAAAGAATTTATAAAAATGTATAACATAAAAAAAATATATTGTCTTATTATGTATAGTATTATTAAAAACAACTAATTGTTTTTAGGTTTTTTGTAATCTTAAAATGATAAGAACTCGCTTCCCCAGCACAAACACTGCTTTTAAGTAATGCCGCAATATTGTTTTTTATTTCTAATTTTATTATAGTTTTTGTATTGTATTGTTGCAAAAAAGTTTATTATTATTATTAAAATACAAGTATACAACCTCTACTGTTGAAGTTTTTTAAAACACGTTTAATCATTTTTAGAATAGGTATTGACTTTGATTACAGTGAAGTAAAACAATGTTCAACCACAAACAATACTAAAACAAATAATAAACAAGACGATTCTAGTAAAATTCCGAAATTAAAAAAAGATTACCAAAACTTAGAACTGTCAAAAATGTGCAGCTTCAATACCAGATACCAACTAAATTTTAAAAACTATATTCAAGAACTTTATCAAGCATTGATAAAAGAGTGCAACTATAACTTATTAGATTTAAATTCGTTTAACACATCATTAGACTTTGAGTCCTTGACAAGTGTCACTTATAGAACATTGAAAGCCATAAAGGTACTTTGAAATAAATATAAAAGAATTAAAATATTTAATAAAATAAACAAAACGAGTAATATTAAAATATATTAATTAATACGACTGGTACGTGTAATTTTATTGAAATGCGCATTCTTATTAATATTGTTAACTTACCTAATTCACATTTATGTTTGGAATCGTTTCTTTTTTTTATAGGATGAAAAAATATTTTCGGTATTAGGATATTTTCCAACAATTTCTGTAGAACTGAAAAACCGTGGTTGGGTGGAGAAACGAGATCCGAGCAGACCACCAATAAATTATTTGCAGTATTTAAAATCATCACGTAAATATTTTAACAGCATTCACTTATGCATAATAATTTAATTTCTTACAAGTTACAAAACCAATTTATTTATGCGCAATTTAAATTTTAAGCATACATAGTTAATTGGATCGAATCGCCTCCACTGATTATGTCAATGAATGAAAACGAAGGTGCCACAGAGCGCCTGAAAAGTTTACAATCATGGAGTATTCTTAAAAATAAAAGATCTGATTTTATTTTTGTTACCAGAAAACGGTTAATTAATTGGTCTACTTTAAGTAAATCAACACGTGTTAGTCAGATAGCAAGACACATATTTTGTACCAAAGTACTTACTTGCATATAAACATACCTGATACAATTAGTTATTAAATATTTAATTTAATTATTGATAAATCAAAGTTACCTAGTGTTCATCGAAATTAATTAGTTTTTAATTTTTAAATTTATTATTTTAACACTTAGCTGAGAACATCTTCTGGATTGTTTATTTTTTGACCACAAGCATAAATAAATATTATTTTTAAAATAAACTCGAACTCTCTTTTTATAACTATTTTGTTATAAATTAACAAAATACTCACCAGTGGCATATTCAATGAACTGGCTAGGAAGACCACCTACAGGGAGTAATTTTAATAATAAATAATTTATTTTTGTTCTAAAATCTTAGTTTTATATATCTTAACTATTAACTATATAACTTTACATACTCGTGTACATTTAAAATTAAAATATCACGATTAAAAATATATTTTTTTACTTGAATCATATTTTTTACTATACTCGCCTAGGCAAGTACCTGTTATACATATTATTATTATATACGGCTATACCTGTTATTATTTTTGAATAAATTAATTCTTTCATATTATTAATTCAAACGATCGTTTATTACAAACGCTCTAACACAGTAGGTATATGTCCCTATAACACTAATCAGTATTGACTTAGTTATTATATTATTGTTTTAATTAGTAGTAATATTGATAAATTAAAATATTTTCACTATATTCGATGTGGCTTATTAGTTGGATTTGTTGAGTTGTTAAACTCTGTTGGGTGTAATACCAATTATTAAAATATATTTTTAAAGGAATTCACAAAAAATCCCATATTAATGTCATTTTTGATGTTAGTAACGTATTTGTGATAAACTAATTTTCGTAGTTAAATAAATGTAATAAAAAATTAAATAATCATGTCTAAGACCATACTGTTTTTTTTTTAATGGTTACATTTCTCTAAAATCATAAATTATACAACTTTTTTAAATATTTGGAAATTAATAAGCTTTTTAATTATAGACTTGAATATAGAACGCCATAACAGTTATGCATTACCAAGCTAATTAATTAGTTCTATGGTTAAAATATCTATTTTGAAATATAGGATGGTTTGGCACAATGTTTAGAATCATACAAAAATGCTGAAACAAATTTGATGTTTCCGAGATGTCATTATATTCGAACCGAAGCAGACAGTGATGCATTTTTGGAAGATTACATTACAACAGCGTTAATAAGCACACTGAAAATTATTGTAAAAGCGATTGAGAATAATAAAAGAATTTTCACTGTAAATGGCAATGTAAGTTTTGATTTAATAGTTAACTATTACAAAAAATAATGAAATAGTTGACCTCACTAGATACCATACAAAATTATTGATTTTGTGAAACGATGTATATTAAAATTTCTGAATAAACAATTAATTGGCAGTAGTGAAACAGATATATGGAAATTTAAGAGTCAAAAAGAAGTGTGGAACGAATTTATGATTCATTACACAAAATTGATCATCGATAGTAACGCCAAATTTAATCAAGAATATACAAATGAATTAGAAGTATATTAGCATTGTACAACAATTATTTAGCAATAACATTTTATAAATCTTAAAAAAGTTGATACTAATCTGTTATATATTAGGGACGAGTGCACCTTTTCATTGAACTTTGTATTTATATGTTTAAGTATTATCTATAAAAAATTAACATTTTATATTTTAATCATGCATAAAAGATATTGTTTTACAACATGACTTAATTAAAACTTGATATTCTAAAAGTTGGTATTCAAAAATAATGTCAATGATTTATTTGCATCTTTAGTAAGTTTTCCGTTTTTATCTCAGAATTTGAAACCTTTCAGGTAAATTTTTCTGGTATCATATTTCATTAGCTTGATATTTTTTTAAAGCATTTTAATGATTAAATTATGATTACTTCACACGGCGTTTTTGATAGACTATTTAAACTACACTAAAGATGTATGTTCATGTTTTTAAAAAAGCAAAGGAGCCATGTAAACGACATACATTTTTCTTTAAAATTACCCAAGAGCTAGACATAAATTTAAATATTTTTCATGGATTGGCTTTAAGAATAAAATAACGTTTAAAAGTATCAAAACAATCATTTAATTATTTTAAAATTAAAGCTTATATTATTTTTAACAAGCTAACTTTTCACCGCTTGGAGTGTATTTTCCATACTGAAAATTGTTAATTAATTATTTACAATAAACAAATTTATAAAACTTTAAAAATTTAAACTTTTTATTCTTATTAACAATTCACTACAATTAAATAAGTGAAGCGATTCAATTCCTAATTTATAAATTATAATATACGTATAGGTATTCAAACATATTTGAAACACATTTTTTATATTTACATATAAAGAGTATAACAGAAATATCTTTAAAATATGGAATATACTTAAGTCTTAAATAATTGTTTTTATTATCAATAAAATGTTCTGTTCAATACCATTGTTAAAAATAAATATTTCTGTTTGGGGCATTATAGGACATACTTATTAGTTGTTAGGACTTCATTATATTAATTTGTTTTTTTTTTAATTTACAAGTTGTTAATCTAAATTTTTATAATTTTAATTTTTAATGATCGTTATTACATCGCTTTAATGATAATGAACTACTTTCCAAAAAGTATAGATCTTGAGGTAACTGATCACAACGATTAACCATTTTTTATACACACTTGATTGTACGATAAACCAGCAGAAAAAAATTGCAAGCATTTGCAAAAGCGCATATTAGACACGAACTTCTCAGTGGAATTGCGATTTCGGATGTTGTAGTAACTAGAATATTTAATCTGTGTTATGCTATAGCTAGATGTTTATGCGAAATGTAAATATTTACTTGAAGAAGTGAAAACATATTGTCCCCAACACTATATAGACGGGATAACCAATACATGGATCATAAAACCCACGTCAAACTGTTCTGGTCACGGCATTATGTTGTCTAGAGACTTGCAGACGATAAAACGAAAAATCACTGAAGCTGGAATCTTGAGAAATTGTTATATTTTACAGAAATATATAGGTAAAAATAAACCATAATATTTAAAATAAAGACATAAAAACTATCAAAATCATTTTTATTTTTAGAAAGACCTCTTTTGATTTATACATGTAAAATTGATTTGCGGCAATGGTTTTTAGTGACCAATATGAGTCCAGTAGTTGTGTGGATGTACAAGTTAGTATACTTAAAGAAAGTTTTTTTTTTATTATCATTTGTAATATCTAGAATATCATAATAAGGATACACGCGCATACTGGTTAACATAAAAAAATATTTAAATAACCAATTTTTTTTTTTACAGAGAAGGTTACGTCCGATTTTGTAGTAACAGTTTCTCAATGGAAAACATGCACGAGTCCATTCATCTTAGCAATGTCAGACTTCAAATTAAATATCGAAAAATTAGGAATTCTCAAGTACCTGACGAGTGCATGTGGGATTACAGGGAACTACAAAACCATTTGAGGTAAAACTTTTTATAACTGGTATAAGACACTCCATTCAATATACGTAGACCCTACAGCATAGCAAGGCCGTAATTGGGGGGTCCAGGGATTCGGATCCTTACCCCGAAATTTTTAAAAGTAGATACATTTCAGTAGTGAATTTAGTTTATTGACTGTAATTGTATTAAGAATAAACTTATTAAAAAAATTTGAACCCCCCCGAAATTTGTTTTCAATTACAGCCTTACTATATAGATTAAGAAGGTCTCACAACTGTTGTAACTTTAGTCAAAAACTAAGTACCTACTTATTCTAATTCCTACAATATGTCATGACGTATATTCTAATTTTTATTTTGAAAAAAATATTTGAATGGTCGTAGAATAGATTGTTCTCGATGTTCTCGTGTGCATGGACTCGATGGAAGTGTAAAAAATAAAACTATCATATGTTTACTATACCTATATTCTCACACCTTCGACCATTTACGACTGACACACAGACACATTCAATAACCAAATGCATATGAAATTGATTATAAAATGTTCCTTTGAATCTATTAGTCACAACTCACAAGTCACGAGGCCTCTTAATAAACAATTATTTAATAACGATTTGTCTACCCACTAAAGGCTAATATATATATAAATATATATATTGTACTCCTCAATTAATATTTTTTTAAATAATTAAAATAATTAATATGAAAATATTATTAACAATGCATTTTCATAATATAGACCACTTAAATGCACACTTTAATTGCATACCTCACATTTAATACTCTCCATGACGATTTTTCCATTCCAACAATTATATTTGTTATCAAAACCTCCTACAAAAGCTTTCACTACAGTCTCTCCATCCATCCATAAAACATAATCCCTTAATTTCTTATTTATCCGTTCGAAATATCCCAAATTACACCAGAAGACATTTAAAAAGGAAATGGTGTCGTGACCTTTTAATTAAATAAAAACTAATAATACAACGCCATGATTGTTATCACTAATTCTTTCAAACTAAATATTTGTTAACGTATAACTCCTCCATCACTCAGTTTACAGTTAATGATAAAATAAATTATGATTGATTATCTAACCATATATTATAATAAAAACAAAACTAAAACGGCACAGCCAACATTTGGTAGGTATTAGAAAATGATTAAAAGTGTGTTGTTAATGATGTACAGTACAATTTTAATCCCTGCTGCACCAAACTAAATTTGTCATATTCATATAATGATAATATAACATAATAAACTGTGTAAGTATTTCTATGTAGACAAATAGTCTTACAATTTCATACCCATTTCAGAAATATTGGACAAGAATACGTATGGGATGAATTAATATTTCCCGGGATGAGCGAGAGTATTTATGCTGTGTTACAAGCTGCTACAGACACTTCGTTTTACCGCGACAAAACATTTCAATTGTTTGGAGCCGATTTCTTAATTACGGATAACTTTGTCCCATATTTGATCGAAATCAATTCCATTCCTGGACTGAATCCATCTACGAGCGTTATTGCCAACTTGGTGCCTATGCTCTTAAGTGACATTGTTAAAGGTACTTATATCATTTTTATACGTACCTAGTATTGTATTATTTGAGTACGTGTATTTTAAAACTATGTTTGTGAATTTTGTAAGTATTTATGGTAATTTTAATCAATACGTTTATTCTTAAAGTATAAAAGGTACATAATAGGAATATTCTAAAAGGATCTCAAAGATGTATTTTGTACTGCAAGCAAATAACTATAATAATTTTATATTATTTACGCATTTCATATAGTTTACATAATATAGATAAAGAAATATATCTACTCCTTTAGCCAGGGCTTGTGACGGAGTAGAGAGTTGACAAATGTATAACATAATAATGCTTAAATGTAAATTAAAGGATACACCTTTTTACTTAAAATTATAGAAAGACACAGCTTTCAATAAATATAATTATAAAATAAAAATTTTTAATTTAAAATGAAATACATGAAATTGAAATTACAAAGAATAAAAATATAATAAAAAGTAAACATAAATAAGAATAAACGAAATAGAATCAATGTCAAGTTATAAATTTCTTCCAGAAGTTAGTATATTTGTAATAATATTAAATTAAAATTAAAAATAAACAAAACTCACTGAAATACAGAATTTAATTTAAGGAGTAATCAAATCGGAAAATAGCCACTTATAAACTTCTTTTTTCTCATTAACTACACCATATTTTTCTTAAATATAGTTGGCAACTAGTTAAAATAGGTTGGATCTAATAGTCTACAAAAGATTGCCCAAACGATTTCTTCGTGTGCCTTACAGGTAAATTATAAGCTATGTTCTCTTAATTGCGAAAGAAACTGTATTGTTTAAAGGGTTAATACATTTTTTTATAATGAATAATATTGTAAATTTTTTTGTATAAGTATCTTACCGGAAGAACTCCTAAATTTGAGTAGTTTAATTTTGAAGAACCTACTAAAGATTATTTGTTTATTATTATTCTTAGTACATTATTTTGATTGGACTGAAGATATTTTAAAAAGTTATCTTTGAGACCTCCCCAAACTAATAAGCCATACTGATAAATGGATTGATAAAATGCAAAATTAATGGTATATAAAGTATGCAATGATAATATATCTTTCAATTTAATGATTCTACATAATGAATATCCAAGTGTCCTTAATAAGTTTTTAATATGAACGTTCTACCTTAAATTATTATCAAAAATATTATCAAAGTAACAAATTTTAGAAATTTGTTTAATGAATATACAATTTTACATATTGCATTTCAATTAATCTTTGCAATTATGAATTACTTAAGTAAAGTCGTAATTAATAAGCTTATTAAATAAATAAATGTAGTTTTCTCCGAATTCATAGTTAAGCCCAGTTCACTTATGCTTTTGTATATTAAATTTAAACCATTCGTGGCTTTGAGGTGAACCCAAGATTTTTCCGAAAATAACAGACTAATGTCGTCAGCATAAGTCACCATTTTACCATCAATATTTAAGTCACAAACTGCATAACTAGCGTTGCTTTTAACATCATTTCATTTCACCATTTGTTATCTATTAGAGAGGTAGCTCTTAAACCAGAGAAGACTTTTGCTACTTATTCCTAAATTAAGTAGAATTCGTAATAGAGTATCATGTTAAATAGTATCAAAGGCCTTCGCAAAGTCTATGAAAACAGCAATCGCTTTCAAACCATTATCTAGAGAATCATATACAAATTGAGTTACATTATTAAGACATTTTTAGTGTTTAAGCCTGGTCGAAATCTGTATTGGTTTTTCAATAGTAAGTTATTATTTTCGAGATAGGAAATCGGCCTAGACTTAATTATTTTCTCTAAAATTTTGGAAAAATTGGTTAATATTGATATAGGTTTGTAGTTACTTATGGTTTTATGGTCACCACCCTAGAATAAAGGCTTAATAATTGCAATTTTAAAGTCTTTCGGAAAAATATTAGTGGGGATACATAAATTATAAATATATACAAGTGGAGTAATAACTGATTCAAAAATATTTTTTAAAATTTGAACTGTAACCTTATCATACCCAGCCCCAATATCATCTTTATAGTTTTATATAATTAATCATGCATTCATTGTAGACTGTACTTAGTAATGAAAGACGTCACTATAGCTTTTAACGGATAACATCATCAGACATCAAGTGTAACAATAAAGCTTCTTACTAATTTAAGATTGTCCTCAGACAATAAATACATGTTTAAGTAAAAATATTTTAAAAACAATTTGATGATATTGAAATACTATGTTAATTTTTTTTTTATGAGCCACAAATTATAATAAACTAAAATAATGAAAAATTTAATAAAGATAATATTTATAATAATATAAAATAAAAATGTAGGAGAATATCAATGTGGTTTAGTTAACATAAAGAAAATCCACTAGGAACCGTACAATCAGACAAACTATTGACAATTATTATGAGTTTGGTAAAGAGTAAATACTTATATATATTACTAGCTGTATAGTCCGACTTCGCCGAGAAAAAAATAATCAAGAATAAAATACAGACCTATATTGATATATTTCTGTATTATAACTATAGTGTACTTCAATTCACGGGCAAATCGGCAATTCACCACACTCTGTCTCTGTGAACTAATTTAACCGAGATGGGCTATCCGCCTGTGACGGATTGAGTATAGCACTTAATATATTTTCGGACGTGGTTCAAAGTACTCACTAAGCTTTCCTGATATCTCTAAGATTAATTTATGAAATATTAGTGAAAGTCGGTCGTGTATTTGTGAGTGTGTTGTGTGGTAATCTTTGAACAGGCAATTGCAGATAATTGGCCGTTCAAAAATTAAAATTTTTTTTTAAAATAACTAGGGAGTCAATTATATTAAGTTTAAACCTCGACAGTTATGAAATAATTATTACAATTTTGAAAATTACACCCAATCATAATAACTATTTTATTTTCTGTAACCAATGGCAACCATATATATATAGTATATACACAGCAAATTTAAGATTTCGGTTTGCTGAAACAAAATCCCCGTGTAAGTCCATCTTTAAATGAGAATTTTTTTAAATTCCTTCTTTGCCCTATACTTTTGTATAGTGACAGTGGACTATGAGAAAAACTCGAACGCCGACACGGGATTGTTTGTAAAGGTTAAGCCGGAAAAGTGGAAACCAGCCTTTGCGGGCGAGGTGGACAGCGACAATCGATTAAATTCGTCGGTGACCGTGGCTGCGGAACAGGCACGGTTCACGTTTGACTACCACCGTCGGCGGATGAACAGTGCCAATAAAAAATTGGTGGCACTACGATTGCAGAGGTAAAAAAAAATAAAGTTAACGTCAACAGACACTAATGCCGCAATTAATCGTCAAACCTCACTCACACACCACAGAAAATCCGACGAAATAATCTCGAAGGTACGTCAATTTGTTTTTAGGGAATGTCGTTCGGCGTTCGGTTAACACTTGCCATAGTTATCAGTCATTGCTAGGGTATGATTAATTCTCGTGCATAAATTATTCTATACAAATGAATTGATTAAATAAATCGTCAACCATTTTGAAATTACTTAAAATACAACTAAGATACAGGATTAGATTGTACAGTTGTCAAATTTAAAAATTAAAACAATAATAATATTGACACAAACGGAATACTTGAAAGTTATTAAATCATTCGGGTTTATTTAAGCGGATCAGTGATAATACATTATATAACTATAGTTATTACGTTTATGAGTTATAAGTTATAGGTAACATGCATAATACATGCATAACACAAACATAATTTAACTGACATTGAAGCAATTACCTATACAATTAAAATGTAATGATAAGTAATCAAGCTTATAATTACATAACTATCTCAGTATTTTTTTATAGGACTAAAAATATTAGTCATTCCAAAAAATGATTTTCTACCACAGAAAAAAAGAATTTTTAATATTTTGATATAATTATACGTATATCATATATGTATTCGTATTACATACCAACGCTTAAAGAATATTACTTATATAAATCATACAAGGTTTTTTCATATTTTAACGTGTTCTTATATAATTTAATAAATTACATGAAGTTAAGTTTATAGATTACAAACAAAAATAAAAATAATTTATTGTAAAAAATTCTCAAAATTGCATTTTTCTTTTTTTGAAGTATGCAGTCTATACAATTAGCATAATACGTACATAGGGTGTATTTGAAAATGTTGGATTACACACATGGGTAACAGTGCTTAAGTATATAGCAATCCATTAGTGATACAAAGCTAAATTGAATATTATATTTTACATGATATATAAAAATCGATAAAAAAAAAAAAAAACTAAAGAAGCGGAAATTTTAATGTTTAATATATTTGATACATAGGTATCATAGGTATTATTACATAGGTATTTATAGCTGCTGTATATTATACTATATACCTATTTCACTGTGTCAATGATATTCCAGATATTCGCCATTGTCGGTTTGTTTTCATATAGGTTTAACACGCATGGCATGTTTACGTCGATATATTCGATATATGTAATATATTAGTAAATATATACATATAATATACATATCGGAAATTGGAATGCGTTTTCACACCGTTCATAACGCCATTTACAACAATAACAAAATCAACTCAAGTTTTCATGAAAATTATTCACGCTCCGGATTCCTTCAAGCAATAATTCGCAATGCTCATCTGTACCAGAAGTTGCGGCCCACCGCGGTTATAGGTTAAGTAGTAGCTACTAATTGGTACCTATATACAAGGTGATTCTTTTAAAGATAAACACTCATTTTTCGAAAAGTATTAACGTTTTTGAAAATATTATTTGATATTTTTACATTATTTCACAAAACAACATTTTTCAAAAAAAAATTATATTTTTACTACTGAAGCATAACATTTTTCAGAGTGTTTCGATACTATATGAATTTTGGATGAGCAGTTAATTAGTTAGTTATAAATTATAAGTATAGATGAGCTGAGTAGAATGAGGTCGCGAATGACACAGGAATGTCCTACAATAAAAAATAACCTCTACCCTGCTTCTTTAAACGTTAATACTTACAACTAATAAGCTGCTCTCTAAAATCAATATTCATGCATCAAAATATATTAAAATATATTGTGTCATTTACAAAAGAAAAAAAACTTGAAAAATTAAAATGATAAAAATTGTATTTATATTAAATATTTATTTTTATTTTAAGTTATAATTTAAATTATTTATGTACAAAAAATGTTTTCACTAACATTAATAGTTTTCTTAAATATCGAGTGTTCTTTGATAAATGACCACCCAGTATATGCATATTATAATACAATCTACAACCATACTTTAACATTAATAAATAATAATTCACCTATAACGATGGATAAAATAGTGACCATAGACCACTGACTAATATATTACAATAAATTGCGGTTTCGGGATATCTCATAACAACCACAAACCCGTTCGTAAACCCTCGTAACGGACGTCACGTCGCGAATGACGATTATTTTAAAACCAAAAATTAATAAAGACAGTTATCGGAGAAATAACACATTGATAAATTCAATTGAAGTCGTGATGTCTACTTATTTAATAACATAATATAACGAAAATTATTTTATGAGTAGGTGACGGGACTGTGGTTATCATCTTAGACGTTCATTGATCGATAATGTAATACAAATATAATGAAAGCAAAATGAATAAGATGTGTATTGCTAAGTGATAATAATATTATACGTTATAGTTGGTACAATATATTATATATACCTACACAGCTACACGTATCATTATGATAAAGAAACAACGTAAGCGCAAAATTGGGTTTCGATCGGCTCTCAATTTATCGTAGCTGCAGTTGAACAATTGTTGACCTACAATGAGACATAAAGGCTAAAGAAAATCGGAAAAATCTATTATGACTATAAGTAAATAGAAAATGTATACCACGCCTATTCCTATGTATCGTTTAATTTCTAAAAACGATAATGTAAAAAAAAGTAAAATACTAACATATCACTTTTATAATATATAGACAACGGTTTCATTTTGTCCAAACATAACACTAGTTAAAATGTATAAGGCTCATTAAAATAGATAGGTAATAAAATCGATTCAATTGCATTAGGTTCGGTTTATTATCACTTACGAAATCCAATAGCAGTAATTCATTTTTTAATAAAAATCGGAATATTCTCTTTTGACGATCATATAGTTTCTTCTACGAAGTATTTAATAGGACTATAGTAGCAACATCAGGTAACTTTAAATTCGCCTACTTTACGATGTTTAATTATCAAACACCCGTCTTAACGTCATTAAGTCTTTAAAACTAAAATTGCGTAAGTAATTTTATCGTTGTTATTTTTTACCATTATTTTAAATCATATTAGAAATTCCGACTTTATTTATTCATTATTGTTTCATTCATTCTCCTGTTGCTATAGTATGGAAACCTACCTATAGCTTATATGGCTATATTGAATGTGTATGAACTCGCAGATTCCCAGAAACTATAGTAACATGAATGGCACCCCACACTCCAGGGATATTGCAAAAATAACACCATGCAACATTATAATTTTAATATATAATGTGTACATATATATGATAAAATAGAAGGATTCATTAAAAGTATTAATTAGTAGCTTGATGGCTTTAACCTATCCTATGTTACAAATAGTGTACCACTTGCATATAATATTATAATATATAATTAAATTGCTTAAATTAAGAACGAGCTGTTCACATTTGCGAAAACAGAATATCATCTACATAGTCAACAGTAGGGTCGTTGACCAAATTGTAGGAACTATGGTCTAAGAAAAGAGAAACGGGAACATCATTTAAAAAGGAGTCCGCTGTATAAAATTTTCAAAATTTCAGATGTACCATAGCCGTTGAACCCTGAGCACCTTCGTGCCACACGACTTGTACAGTAGTTGTACAATTACATTTATAACTGCTGTTTTTTTTAATAAACAACTATTTTATATACAACAAATGGAAATTGTATTGAGATAGTTAAAACACTTCAGCAAACAATTAATATTTAAATCATTGATAGAGCCGCACCCGTACGTAACAAATGCAGAGCGATTCCATTTTCCTCCAGAAACAAGATACCGTTTATTGCTAAAAAAAAGGTTTTTTTCCTCCACTGTTCATTTTCCTTCACAAAAAAAAAGTTGGTTTCCATTTTCCTTCACTAAAATTATGTCTATTTTCCTCCAATATTTATACATTTTTATAAAGAAAAACCAAGCATATTTATGTGGTTCAATATTATAAAGCAAATTCAAACTAATATTTATTATAAAATAAGAAGTATTCATACTCCAAAACAATCGAAAGACTACCAAAACTACTGAGCAAACAAACGTCATGAAGCAATCGACAATGCAATTATTAAATTGCAAAACGGAGACATTTCTAAGTATGTGATTACAAAAAGTAAAATAATTATTCATATTATGTCTAATTTTTCTTTTTTTTAAACATGTATTCATTTGTTGCTGAAATGTCCTATAATATTATAATCATTTTATTTTATTTTTTTTTTACTATACATAAATTATTTATATTAATCATTATTGGAGGAAAATGGTGAAGAATTATTTTTTATTTTTTTGAAGGAAAATGGCTACGGCCCAAATGCATGGTTTAATAAAAAATAATTAAATTTTCAATTAACTATCACTTACGACTACTATTACATATTTTTGTATAGGTAAATTATTTTCTACCATAAAAAGCATAACTACACAATTATTAATAGTGGTATAAAAACTTACCCTAATTTTACACCTTATTATAAGTAATAAAATAAGGCATAAGCACTAATAGTGTAAATACCTATTTCAGAAATCAACAATAATGATATTAGGATCTTCAACAAAATGTGACGATTAAGCATAAACAAAAAAATTAATTGTTGAAAAATAGTTAAAAAAATTAAAAAAGTAAAAATAGTTTAAAAATTTTTTAAATGTTGCAATAATGTAGTCTATACAGAAAATACTACATTTTTTTATTTATATAAATTAGACAATCTGTAGTACAAGCGATAGATTATATAAAGTAGAAAGAAACTATTGACAAAGCTTTATGACATCAAATGACTAATTTTAACACTACAGTTTAAATATGTAATTAAATTTAATTTCTAATTAATAAATATTCCTATTTCTCCCTACCACGTGAAATCGTCTATCCACGTGTTATAATATATACTACTTATGAATCGTTTAGCAGTTAAACTTATGACTAAATTTAATAACGACTATAATTTTATTTAATTTTTTTTGTATTTTTATAGTTAACCATTTCCTTAATATTTAATTCCTGAAGATTTATTAAGTACTTGTTATAATAATTAATTGATATTGACATTAGATTCTATTACATTTTTTGTGATGGCCAATAGGAGATCTCTCCTTAATTTTAATGTTTTTTAATCCCAAATACTTGTAACTATACTACTTGTACATTTCTCGTAATCTATAAATTGAAGATAAATTTTAAATTTTTTGTTTTTCTTTAATTTGTCTTTTGCACTTCCTAGAAGATGTTAAAATTATACATTTTTTACAATTCTAATTATATATATATATATATATATTAATCCTAATTATTATACATTATATCTATTTATTGAAAACTTTAAGCCTTTTTTTAGTATAATTTCTGGGAAAATATTAATGCTATTCTTTTAGATTTTGAGCAGAAGGAAGAACCTACTGAATTTACAAAAATTTTGTGTATTTTGTATTTATTTTAAAATAAAATAAATATGTTTTTGGGCCACAGGAAACAAGAATTTTCTTGACATACAATGTATTAGCTATTTTTGTGCTGATTAATGACATTTTAAATTTCAAAATTGTTTAGTCTTTTTTTTTTATTTAGGTATGATACAAATGTTATTTATGATTCAAAAAGCTTTACAATTTAAGACAACGTTACTCATAAGTTTTTCTTATAGAAATTTAAAAAAATATCAAAAATACATAGAAATAATTAATTTTTTTTATTATTACATTTAAAGTTCTAATTTTGACAAAACTTTAGTTATTTTGTTGTAGTTTATATTCGTATTTCGTAGATACTTAAAACTTGTTGCCATTATAAGTATATTATAAATTATTGTTTTCTATAGATACACAATAATTTTTCAAAATATTTAAACACTAATTTTACACTACCTATTTATTATAGATGCTATGAATCTATTCAAATCATTCTACGGTATGCGCTTTTGATTTATAAAGTAATAATTATTATTTATATGATATAATATTATAATAATTAATTAAATTTATGATATATCATATACGAGAGTGCGATTTTTAGACAAAAACTAGTTCAGCATATTATACCATTATAATAGGAAAAATAAATTACTATAGTGCCTACTTATTATATAAATTATCTTTATAAAAATAGAGGCTGACACATCGTCTCCGCTCGGAATCGTTTTTCGCATGCAGTATGATTTATGATATTTATCATTGAATTCAAATTTAAGACGCCCATTACGGTGACCTACTACTCAATAACGAGGTTCACTCAAAACCTACTAGATAACAGAGAGCTTCCCCATTATTTTAAAATATGATTCTACTTTCTGGGCAATTTATTGTGATAGCGCATATAGCAGATATGCCATATACTCAATATACTACAGACACGTTGACTGCAGAGTACTCCTTATTAGAAGTATTCCATAACCTATTTAAAAATGCAAATCAATAGGTCCAATAACCCAAAATTACAAAGCTATTTGTGAGATCTCTGAGCTGCGTAAAACGCAAACGTGCCCCTGCAGTGCCTTCCGTAGCATGATTTACGTGCGTGAATTATTAATAAACGTAAAATACTATTTCTCAGTGTTTTTAACTTTGACGCGATCACGCACCGTGCATCACTCACCGCGCGTTCACGGATGCGTTATTGTACTCATTGTAGGAAACCTAAGGCTTTTAGCATTTAAACATTGTCCTGTATACACATACGGTTGCGTGACTTTAACGCTCCTATGAAAATAAGACATAGTCGTGTTTCGAGTAGTTTTATTATGTATCTGCCTGACTAGCGACTTAACTTATTCTTTATATGGTTTTTGGATCCCAATAATATAATTTATTATATACAATTTATATTATAACCCATATAATAATATAATGATATAATATTTATCTTATATTATGTTATACAAATACAACTAGGATGTAAGAAGTATATAATATAAACAGTTATTATAATATTATGTCAACAATAATTATAGACAGTAATTTTGTCCTAGTATGTGCGGAAATAGTGGAATTATATATCTATGTAAAGTGGGTATAATCGCAAATCAGTTTTGAAAAAAAACATAACAAAACTGTATCACGAGGGTATTTATGGTGCGTTACGAATAAAAAAAATACCAAAGAGGATACCGTTTAAAAATTCTAAGGAAGAGGAAAAAAATAGGAAAGATATATAACGGAAATGAAATAATAGCAATATGACCGTGCAGAAGGGTGGGGAGGGGACGTGGTCAATGTCAATGGCTTCGCAGCCGCCGCCGGTAATAGCCACTAAAGAAATTCTCCGTTGTCGTTTACACCGCGGTGTCGATTGACGATCAGTCACGAACGTCCATCATTACGCAGCTGATTTTAATTTGATCGTATTTTTCAACAGTACGAAGACAGCTCCCACAGTTCACAGATAAAATCCAAATAGTATTAGAAATCATGTAGTGATTGCATCAACACCGCACGCCAAACGGTAAAATTCAATCCAACTTGGAAATTTAGAAAATACAGTAAGTATATAATATACCTGCACCGTATAATATTCTTAGAGAGCTATAGCAAGGGTCTTTGGAAAACTTTTTAATAATAACGTGGTGTTGCATAAAAACTAAATAAAATATAAAACCACACTTAACTAAGTTAGGTATTTTTAAACATCATTATATGTGAACATTAAACAACAACACCACTGTTTGTTGAGTAAAGTAAAATAGAAAGGGCTAGGTACCCGGTAAAATGCTGATTATAAAAGAAACTATTTTCTCGATAATTAATTATACCGATTACCGGGAATACTATGGGTGATTCGCCAAATTGACCATTAAGGTGCATTTATTCGAATTCTAATTTTTAGAATTTTCAAAAACCTATTTAACAAATGCTTACCCAAAATTTGTCTATTACACTTATTCAAATACTTATTTTTGGAATTTTCAAGTACTTATACATATATATATATATAGGCGAAGTAGGAAATCCGGTCATTATATTACAATACCCAGCACTGTGCACAATGCCCCTACATTTTGGGTAATGTAAGAATGATCATTTTTGTACTTCAATTTTTCATACATTGACCGGACATTGTACGAGAGTGCCCGGGCAAAGTGTACCCTGTCCGGATTCATGTTAGTAAAGTAAATGCAAGCGCTGCGCACACTTATATCGAATGACATTCATACGTATAACAATACCAACACCTATAACACCTATAACCTATAACCCATGTTGTACTTGTTTGATACCACAACATATGAGATACCAATATCTAATTTAAGAACAAATATATTTGCATTTATATTATTAAGTAACATAACATTCAATGGCGTATACATAACTTTTGTATGGGGGAGGATTTAACACTCACATCACTTTTGTATACGCCTCTGATAACATTTTATTATATAATTTAATAATAAATAATATCAATTTTATTCGTGTCAAACCACCTTTAAATAATAATATATGTTATTCAATAGTAGGCACCAAACAATAATTCAACAAATATTACGTTTTAAAAACTTTTGATACCTAGATAACTAATATTTGAGGTGTCTACTTTCAACATTTTTTTATATTTATTTAAGTACCCATTTAGATATTCTGTTCAATATTATATAATTCAAATGTATAAAATGAACAAGATTATTTTACTCTTCTAATATCAAAACTTTATAAACTACATGATATAATATTTATATTTTCTTATGGTTACGATAAGTTATGGTCTGTAAAAACTTGTAAATGTAATATGCAGAAACATTTTAAATAAAAAATAACCACCTGTAACAATTATTAACAATATTTATTTTAATTTTAATTAGACTAATGTAGGATATTTATTCTAGGATTAATATAAAAGAGAAATACAGGAGCTATATAAAAGACTTTTGCAAAACATTCTTCAAATTTTAATTGAAGTTTTACAATTTTTTGGGTAGGTGGTAAACAAATAAATTTGGGAGTCTAGTATACAAGTTTAAACCGTCACTGCTCTATATATACTCTAGTATAGACTACATACTTAAAACGTCTTAACAAATAATATGTTGAATATTATACAGGTACCTAGTTGATATTATATATTTATTAGAATTATGTCTTGAGTTTTGAATTTTGATTATACAGTTTAGGTGACTTTGATTAACTTTGCAGACTGGAACGTAAACCAGCAACGATATTGTATGGGAAATTGTAATTTTCACGCCCATTGAAACAGATAAATAATTATTATTGCAAAGACGACGGAAGTACGTCCGGTAGCGTCTTCAGCGTAATCGTTGCTATAACATATATACGGTCGGGCGCGCTCTGCGCGTGCATTCCGGAAGGGGCAATAGTGTAACACCTAAAGGAGAAGATACGCATTACTGTTTCTCTTATAGTAGCGGCGAGCACATGGTTCAGTGACAATATGTCCAGGAAAATGGGAGCTTCGACTCCCTCGTACTACCCGTCCGAAGCTGATTTTGTAGTCAAGACGCCCCAGAAACCAGTCGATGCCTGTAAACCTCGTCACCATTCCGATCAAGTACGAACCTACATTTAGTTCATTGGTTTAAATGTATAACAATTATAAAGCAATATAGTACTTAACTAAAATCTAATAATTGTATAATGGAATAGTTCCTTTTTTTTCTAAAAAAATATACATACAAAACGATCAATCTGTACCTGCCATTGTTCGGGAGCGAGTTTAGGTCAACGCCGTAGACAACACGAAAACAATTCAATTATAATTATTTTAATCCATCCAATTGATAATATTGTAGGCCAAAACGAAAAACAATATGTATGACATTTTATAATGAGACAAAATTATAATTATAAAACATTTTTAACTAACTATGTTTAATAAAAACGTATTGTTTTTATTAGTTTACAATAGCCAATAAACAATATAATTCCTACACTTAATTCAAATTTAATTATTATTTATTACACAGTTTTCATAATACAAAGCATTTATAAAACATACATTTAAGTATGTATAACATGTTACATGTTATACTTAGTTTTTTTTTTAAGAACTTATTATAATTTCTAATATAAATCGTTAGAATTAATTATGTATTCTATATAAAAAATACTATCGCACGTATAGCTGGACAAATTTAAAACAAAATAATAAATCATGCAATTGAAAAATCTTGTTACATGTTCAATGTACGACGTACCTATACCAAACAACTGTATTCTGTACAATGTTCAAACCAAAAATAATAATATTAAAAATTAAAGACACTGTAGGTACTACAGTACTTACTATAATGTAAGAAATAAATGTAGAGGAAAGCAATCAAAATTCTCAAAACCGGTGTTATATTTTATTAAATTAATTTTTAAAAATAGAATAAAACTATCTAATTACATATTATCTTGGTAGTTGGTATATAAATATACGTTTTTTAAATGTATACTATAACCTAATAATGCATTCATACATACAAGTATATAACTAGTTAAGTATAACTAACTGTAATTTTTAAATACATTCGTTTTTTTTTAATTTGTTTAAACTTGGTTCTATATCTATTAATAATTTCTATATATACATTTAAAAAAACAAAATCGTTACTTAATAATTGAATGATTTGAATTACAATCGTTTAACTAGGTGACTAAATGATTATTGCTTTTAGATACAATATATCAGCCTGATCGGACTGATGCAAGTAGTTACTGGATGTCTGATGGTTGTTTTTGGCGTACTATCGATGATACACGAGGCGTCCTTGTCCAGTGTGGGCGCCGGTCTTTGGAGCGGAGCGATGGCCATGGGCAACGGAGTAGTTGGACTGATGGCTAGCTTGAACGGATGTCTTTCTCCAGACAGGACACTATCTCCATTATCCGTTACAATTTATCTAGCTCTGTGTTTAGTGTCCGCGGGTGTCAGTAATCTGGCCATCATACTTACAGCTATTGGACTGTTAAAAGACTCGCAGAAGCCGTATTACATCATTCCAAAAGACAAGGTCAGGTTCAAACTAAAATAAATAAATAAATAAAATAAACTAAAAACTTACGTATATACAAATTTTTACAACATTCAGACGTGCGATCAAAGCATGATTCAAATGTAGTATTACTTGGACTGTAACGTCTGGAATAACAATATTTAAAGTTTACAGTGGTTATACTATTAATATATAGGACATAGATAACAAAGTATTTATTGTATAATCATAAGAAAAAATTAAATTTAAAACGAGTTACAAGCTTAAAATTAACATTCCTAGTTTTTGGGCTTAAACCCTTAGGTTTACATACGAAAAAAATTGAGTACTATTGGTCTAAATCAATCGTATTCGTTTGTTGCAGACGCATTACAAAACTTTGACAGCGGATCAATTACAGACAAATTGGGCCCCCGTGTTGGCGAATTTAGGTTTACTGCTGGCCACGTCCGTACAATGTTTGACCACAATGTTGGCAGCTTTTCGTTTCTACAAACTCGTCAGGTTGATTGTGGCCGGTGAACAACAAACTTCATGGTCGAATTCAAGACATAGGAGTTCGTCATGTTGTAGTTCAAGCGTCGGAAGCAAACAGAAACTTGTACAAAAGTGGTTGGTGCAACAAACCCCATCTCAGCCTGACCGATCTCGTCAACAGATAAACTATCCTGGGCCGGTCTACGACAATAAAATGGTAAATAATTTTATTCAAATAGACTTTTCACCGAATTACATTTTTATTAAACTTTAATTTAAAAAAAAAATAGATTACATTTTGAACAAGTTTATTAAATATTATTTTTAATTTCCTCTACGTCTAATATAATCATTAAATACGTATGATATAGTTTTAAATTATTTTTTACATTTATACGTGTTAAAGTTATAAATTTGTCTTAGTCGCATAAAAAATATAACATATACAGCTATGACTAAAGTAGAAACATATTACCTGCAATACATATATAGCTGTATAACAACCGTTAGTACAACAATAATAATTTTCATGTCACGATGACAAACCTGTATAAATATTTTCAAACCGATGGAGTATATATATTATTATATTTTTGACAAATGAAAATAATAATTCTGTGGTTAGTGCGTTTAAAAAGACGTTTGATGAAAAAATTTTGAAACAAGCTCACAACCGCACAGTACTAATATATAGTATACATATACGCTTAGCATAATAAAATATGAATTTGGATATAAATAGTAGGTAACGTTTTAAAATAAACAATCATAAATTGTCTATCCATTAAATCATATTTATTATAATACGCAACAAATGTATTATAATTAATTAATGGGTACGATATTCGATATAATAATGACCGTTAATTTCTAATCATATAAAATAAATTAAAAATGTATCAAATTGGGAAACTATATTATAATATAATATTATTAGGGTTAGGTGCATATTCTTTATACTTTATAGGTTAACACTATCAAACTATAATACTATTCATATTTTCCAATGATGTGAAGAATTTATTTTATTTTGTTATAACATCTAAAATGTGTATTCAATATTATATACCTAATATTGAACAACTCGAAAAATATTCCACTGTCATGTTTATTGACCCAAATAATATTACAAAAATAAGCGATTTCAATTAATTGCAATACAGCTAGAGGAGTACCTTAATTCTAATGTAGGCTGTGTCCATTTATCACAGCAGCATATTATGGCAGATATAAATGTTAAGACGCTTTCCCGAATTAGAGAAAATTACAATTTACAATATATTTACAACTGCTAAGATTTACGTAGTACTACTTAAATAGGTACATACTATAACACAGTAATTTACAATTTCATTAAGCCTATAGATATTGGTGGTGACATTTAGAGATATATCGACCATATTATTTTCTTTACCCACAAAGGGAATATATAATACCTTATATATAATGAACACGGAACGCATTTTTAAATAGCTTTTCGCCATCGCCGAACCACAGTGAAAAAAAAATAAAAGTATAATAATATAGATAATTCCCATTAGACATAAAGTATATAAAAAATATTAACGATGGAGATAGTTTATTTATCTATTATTATTTTTCTTATGACATTTTTTGTATTACGATTTTATTTCGAGGATTTTTATAAACTATTTTACTCTCAAAAAAACCGTCGGAAACTATATGGCTGCGGTTCCGCATGCGGGCTCGTCTATATAATATAATTGGCTCTTTTTTTTCGAAGTATCCCTACACACTCACACATACATCAGGCATTATATTATAGGTACTATTATTCTTCAGTAACACAACAACATTGACAGCGTGCGTATACGCAGTATATATATAGCTACGATGATAAATATATTATATATATAAGCTGGTATGGAACGAAATAAACGTGGAGGAATTAGTTCCAGCCCAGTTATCGGATGGAAATGTCTCTTTCTTTTCATTCTCCTTTACAAACAAGGTATTATTCTCTCCTACGCGTCCGTTTGTTCCATCGGCAATAGCCGTACTCCACGAACGAATATAGGAGAGAAAAGATATAAAGAAAAAACGTTATCGTCGCGTTAATACTACTGCAGCACTATCACTATGTATACATAATGTAGGCCGCTAAAAACTGCACTAAGCGTGAATAAACTCTCAGAGTCCTAGCATACGAGAGACATTATTTTATATGGCATTTACCTCTGAAGTCGGTGGCGCGATGGTCGCGATTCGCAAGCAATGCAGAATCTGACGGGTGGGGGTGTGAGGTAAACGAGGTTACTTGTCCTGAGCGCAGTTTGTGTATAAGCAAGGATATCTTCCTATTTTCTATTTGAAAAAAAAAATGAAAAAACACAAGAATATAATTTTTATAAGAATAACAATTATATTAGTTACAAGCTTAAGTAATTAGTGAACTAAAGAAAAAATAATAATTGTACAATTAGGGGCATCAATATTTTTTTATCAACCCTGGTCCCCGAACGCCAAATGTCTTAAGATTACCTTGATTCTGCACGAAGTGGCGACCACACGCTCGGATCGAACGTAGACCATTTGCAGGGTGAATCGTACCAAAATGTAGTCTGTTTGGGCAAATAGTTATATACCCAATTGGACGAGTGTTTATTCCATAAAAAATACCGTTTTAGTAAATAGGCGGACTCGTACACAATTATTTTTACGGGGGGGGGAGTGAACCCCTTAACACCCCCCCTAACTTGTATATGCACCTGAGAATAAGTATGGATAGGTTTATATAGTAAATTAATTTATATATTGTATAGATAGATAGTCTACAATTGAAAAAATAAAGTCACTTACAAAATACATAATTAATAATGAACTCTTTTAGCTTTAAAAATATATTGGTATAGTGATATTGTAATATACAGTCAACATTAATAACATTTTTAATAATATAGTGATAATAATAATGATTAACGACGAAAATGTTAGCATCAAAGGTATCAGTTATTTACCTCACACAAATAAAAATTTCACTCGCCTAAACGGATTATTAAATTTTTTGTCAAATTTATTACCTTCACCCAGACGATTACCGCCCCTCGGTCGATCCACGAAGGTTAAGGGTATCTACAGGTACTCGACACGCCCGACTCGAATAATAGACCATATGAGGTATGTCCTAGACGCGCGTATATTAAAACGAATGTAGTAGACAACAGTAAATACACAAGAAATATAATGTGTATGGTTTATACTATGTATACATCATATTGTATACATAGTGTGGACGTGCACGAAATGAACAATGTATAATGACAGTATGAAATAATAATTGCCGTTTGGGAAAAATTGTCACACATATTATAGGTACCTGTAATGACGTATAATATGTCGTTGTACTGTCGTAGTTATATTCTAACGTGTGTGTTGTGTGTATAAAACACGGTGTTTCGGTCGTGCAATTTGAAACCGTTATCTAGATTCTAGATATTCAGTTGCACGGTTGTTAATTTTGTTATTATTATTATTTCGTATAAAATATTTAGGTGTATAATGTGTATTTATTTCTTATACCTACGATATAAAATAAAACTACGTTACCTAATAGCAATAGATTATTATTATTAATAAATTCGTGATACATTATATATTATTATATAAAATATTAGACCTTATTAGAAGACGGACGGCATTTAAAAATATTCATCCAATATAAAGAAACATAAGGTATACCATATAATATGTATACACTATTTTTAAATCTTAGTAAATTAAATCCACTCAAAGCGTGGTCTTTAGAATAGACGTTATTTAAAAAAATATAGTTTTTTTTTAAATATTAACATGCAATTACTAACCTCTGGTCATTGTATGTCCACATCGTTAGGTTTAATTAAAGAACTAGAAGCTATTCAACATCGACTTCTAAGATTTGTGTCTATAAATTGCAATATACATACTAATATCTATATTCTATATAGAGAATCACAATCATCCTATGAGCCATTACTAAATGTTCTAAATTTATTTATTATTTTTTATACCTTAGAAATAGGATGAAAAAAATTAGATTTATTTTATTTGTTTAAGTTACTCAACAATTTGATTGGTTATCCAGATTCAATATTTATGACTAATTTTGAGATACCTGGAAAAGGTATAAGAAATATAATGTATTTATTTATTTATTTGTTTAAACGCCTGTGAAGGCTCGAGTACAACATAAAACAAAATACAAAGAATACATATAAATTAACATAAAAAGAAGACATTAATATTAAAGTACTTAGGTAGGTAATAGCATTTGCGATGAAAACTAAATGATACCCGAAAAGAAATATATATAGATATATGTTCATAAATTTAAAATTTTAGGAATTATAGGCTTTTTATATTGAATATATCAATATTGTCAATGTTTTCCAATCGATTGCATTCGCATACAATGCGTACAATTGGGTTATTAAAACCATATGATGTATGTGTTTTATAAAAAAAAAAATAGAACAGAACCAAGAAAAGTATTGAGGGACATGAAACTGTACTAGATCCAGAAACTCAGGACAAGATATAGTTCCGTTTACTAGTTTAAATACGAAGCAAAATATCAATGCGTCGTTGTCTTTTCTCCAGACATTCTAAGTAGAGGCTCTCTTGAATTGTACGAGGGACGTCCAGAAAATAAGATTACAAGGACTGTGTAGGACAAAGGGAATTTTGTTTTTCAGAGTTTTCACCACTGGTAGGTAGAGAGGTTCCTAACGGTCAAAACAAATCATCAAACACCTCAGTCTGTCACGAAATGTCGTCACAGTAGCCAAACGCGTCAAACAGTTCGTCCTCCAATCGCTCCACCAACCGCAAGTGTGAAATCGTGTTTTGGCTGCACGCGAATTTCTTGAACGGTACGAAAGGCGAGGGTGAAACTTTTCTTGACTCAATTGTGACTGGTGACGAAACATAAGTGTGTAACTATACTTCTGAGTCAAAAAGGCAGTCTCTACTGTGGCGCCATACCCATTCACCATCAACCAAATAATTCAAAGTACAATATTTAGAGAGAAAGATCATGGCATATGTTTTTTTGGGACCGGAAAGGGATATTATTGATCGATTTTATGCCTAAAAGAACTATCATAAATGCAACTAAATACTGTGAGACACTCAAGAAGTTGAAAAAAAAAGGGACAAAAGGAGAGGAATGCTCGTTGTGTGTCACTCCTTCATGACAACGCTAGACTTCATACCGCCCGTCTCACTCAGGACCTGCTTGTTTCCATTTAGGTGGGATATTGTAATTCACCCACCCTACTCTCCGGACTTGGCACCATCTGATTATCATTTTTTCAATAAATTTAAGGAGTTTTTGGGAGGACAATGATTTTCAAATGATGAGGAGGTTCAGGATGCTGTCGAAAAATGGTTTCGGGTGGTGGAGCGAAAGGTATATCACGAGGGTATACAAAAACTGGTCCTTAGACTTTAGATGTATTGATCTCCAATGGCGATTATGTAGAGAAATAATAACATGTTTTGACACTTATCTTATAAATTTAATTTAAATATATTCATTTTTCAATTTTAACACATGTTGTAACCTTACTTTTTAGACGTCCCTCGTAGTTAGAGATATAGATAAGGATGGAGAAGGATCACCAGTTCGTAAACGTAAACGTAGTTCGAGTGATTCAGCCAAACCTATTTACATCGGATTCCATAATACGGAGCAATATTCAAATAATGGTCTAACCATTGAAATATGAAGTGTTTTTAGACAGTCTTCATTAGTAAATTCTTTTGTATTCTTAATTAGAAAACCAAGATTTCTTAGTGCTTTGGAACAGATTTCATCTATATAGAATGAAAACATCAGATTTTGTTGGAAAATCACACCAAGGTCTTTAACATGGTTAAAATTGTTGAGTTTATCACCAAGGATAATGTATTCATAGTCAAATTTTATTTGAGAACGGGAGAACATTTTGACACATTTCGATATGTTTAATCTTAAGCCATTTTAATTGCACCAAATGCTAAGGCTAACAAGATCATTCTGTATTTTAATGTAATCTTCAAATGAATTTACGTTAGCGTATAACTTTAGATTATCCGCAAATAATTGATGATCACAAAAATTGAAACAGGAGCCTATATCCATGATAAAAATAGCAAATAATAGGGGTAAGAGGTATTCACCCTAAAGTACACCGGAGGTAACGGGAAAAGGATTCGATAGAAAACCATTTATTTTCACTTAATGTAATCTATTTGTTAGATATGAAGAAAACCAAAATAACAAGGGATTATATACTATAGTATAATGCTGATAAGTGATAACCATTATGCCTACTACCTACAATAACTTATTGTCATAATGCCACACGGTATCAATTATTGACCTTTAGGTTAGATTAGATATCGAATTTATTACTTATAACTTCTGGTCTTTATAAATGATTAGTATTATTATAACTAGTGCTGCAATCACCTGTAGTGAGGCGAACTGCGCGACACGCTGTCAAATGGACATTATTTAAAATATTTAAGTGCACCACTTGAACTTACTGTACTCACAGAAATTATTTGAAAAATGAATGTTTAAAATCTTTTACCCTGGTGTATAAAAATCATAATTTTTATAGAACCTTCAGACTTTGTGTAACACTTTACACACAAACTACTCCCAAAATCAGCAAATTTTGAAGAGCTATATCTCATCAACAGATTAACGAAATTTAAACGTGATATTTTACCAAAAATATAGTTTTATTAATTTATTATATTTTTAGTATAAGTTTCCATTTTAAAATCAAAAGTTGATAATGATTTGATCAATTAATATAAGGGTGAAAACAGTCTTATACAAATGTTGAAAAGTATGTATATAAAATTTTTAGAAAAAAAAATTTGAAAAAAAATCAATACTTTTCAAAATAATGAGTATTCAACGATAAAAGAATCATTCTGTATACTATATGAGCGAAGCATGTCTAATAGGATAGAGTGGTTGACAGAGTTAAAGGCCTTATTAAAATCAGTGTAAATCATGTCTGTTTGCCCGATTCTATAGAGTTAATAAGTGTATTGTAAAAGCTGATTAGATTTATTTCTACAGATCTACCTTTCCTAAATACATGCTGGTTAGAATTTAACAAATTATTGAAAGGGAATGATAAATATAGCATTATTAGTTTTTCTAACAATTTGCCAAAGAAGATAATTTTGCTATCGGTCTATAGTTAGGAATATTGGTTTTTAAATCCGATTTATGAATTGGTATGATAAAGCTAATTTTCCAAAGATCAGGAAATATACCTAAACGTAATGAGCGATTATATATAATTTTAATAGTTATAAAGAAGGAATATTTAGAAGAACGCAATAATATGTTTGGAATTTCATCAGGTTCGGGACAAAAGTTTAGATCTAAATAACCAAGGCCTTCAAAAATTTCACCACTAGTAAATTGAATAAAAGGTATACTTAAGATATCTTAATAATTTATCTATATTATTAATAAAGTTTATACCTTCGGTCGAATATATAGAGCTAAAAAAATCTTTGAAGAGATCAGACACTTCAAGACTCCCAGTTTCAACTCTATCATTCAATGTGATCATAGATGGTATACCGTCATCAATTTTTAGTTTCTTAATATATCCCTAAAAAGATTTCTGGTTTGAAGAGAGGTCTGCTAGAATTTTCTGGATGTAACGTGAATGACATTTTTTAGTTTTGAGTTTGCACAAACTACGTAATCGGGAAAATTCGTTATATACATTGTAATCATTAATGATTTTAAATTTTTGTGAAGTTTTTTCTTTTGATAAATGAGAATTTAAGTTCATTGCTAAACCATTTAGGGAAAGGTGACATCTAACCTGAACATTTAGAAACATGGATTTTGATGGCATTGTAAGTATCGAGTAAAAATTAGAGATAATTATGGAAAATTCTAAAGTATCGTTTAACAAATAACTCCAATAAATTGTACATAAATAAGCATTTAGTACCTTATAATGAGCTCTGAGGAAGTTAAATTCATAAAAATGATTGGTGAGAGTTTGAGATGACAAATAGTAGGGACCAGAGATATGGTGTGATGGGTGGGCTGTGTCAACACTAACAAGTGGGAAAGAGCATTTTGAGACCTCAAGATTTTTACTGTTGGAAAGTAATAAATCAAGTATGTTGTTTTTGTAGTTCCTGATAGTATTAAATTGAAATTATTGTTCATGGACTAAGGTATTTGCTATTGCTACCAATTTAGGTGATAAAAGACCGGATATAATTGCATGATGATTACTATTGTGCCAATTTAAACTTGGTAAATTAAAGTCACCAAGTATGATAATTGTGTGATCTGAAAATGTCAGTCTTAGTTATTCAAGTTTCGAACAATGAAGATTATATATTTCTTTTGAGCTATTTGGTGATATATAAATAGAGACAAGGATTAATTTCAATTTTGGCGATTTAATAGAAACAGCTAAGTTTTCAAGATTAGAATTAAATAAAGTAATTAAGTTGGACGGAAGAAGCTTGTGAACAGCTATAAGAACACCACCACCTTTAATAAAATTACTATTGAAATTATCACGGTCTCTACAAAACACAATATATTCAGTCAGCATCATTTCATTACTATTTATATCAGCTGTCAACCAGGTCTCAGTTAATAAAAAATAATCGTAATGGTTAAGAGATACGAAATTAGACGAATATTATTCAACTTTATTCTAAAACCAATTAAGTAATTTTTTTTTTTTTGCTAGTTTTAATCTAATTTATCCTTTTATTACCAAAAGAGATGTAAATTTAGCTCTGTTCTGAATGATATTGAGTAGTGAGTACTTATGCTTATTGTAATTGCCAATATTAGACCTCGAGTCCGTATGAGTTATAAATAAATAATTTGATGATAGATACTTAGTATTTCACGAATTTTACTGCATGCAAAATTAGATATTTTGCTCGTACTAAATAATATACCTACTACAGTACTACCTACATCTCAACATAACAGATAGGTTTCGTATAATTAAGGCTGATTGGTTTTTGTTTAAAAATATTTATACCCATCTTATTTCTTTAGATTTTTACATCGTTAGATTGAAATTTAGAGTCTTTGACTGAGATCTGTTTGGCAGTACATTATTATTATTTAAATAAGTACTTAGAAAACATACACATTTTACCTCTTACGTAAAATTATCTACTTATGTTAGGGCTAATAATGATTGTGTGAGTTTAACTTGTGTTACTTAACAATAAATAATTAAAGTTCATAAAATCAAAACATCCAACATTATCTTGCATATTTAAAAAATATATATAGTATAAATAAAAAATAAAATACAGTAGGTAGGTATAACATAAAACCGAGTATTATTTGTATGTATAACTTAGACGTTTAAATAATAAATATAGATAATTTATTAGTATAAAAGATCCAAGTGTCATTAATTCAAAAATCATAGAAAGTCATTTACAATGAAAATATTGTTTGTCATTTTCCACATTACACGCGTGCGTAAATATGTAAGAAATATATATAGATACCTATATAACAATAATATGAATAATATTATATGATATAGTATACGTAATATGATACAAATATTGTTCTAAAAAGAAAATAATGTAATATTTATGAAGGTTCGCAAACTTAAAAGATATAAAAAATAATTCTACAAAATAAATTAATACTTTTTCCAAAATATTTTTTATATTTAATATGTATTAAAAGATAAATGATAAAATAATATTAATATTAGATAATAGATGGCTATAAGTAAAGATGTTGCTATACTATAATAAATTAGGTATTGATATATGAAAGTAGGTAGGTACTGAATTCCTAGTTCAAACGATGTACGATAAAAATGCGTCAAAGGCAGGGTTGGAATAAGCCACTGGAACACCAAGATATCTCCCGGTAGGCTATTTGGGACCGGTAATAAGTAATGTACCATTTTAA
The DNA here is from genome assembly GCA_014851325.1 of Pentalonia nigronervosa. NCBI lineage: Eukaryota > Metazoa > Arthropoda > Insecta > Hemiptera > Aphididae > Pentalonia > Pentalonia nigronervosa. Next base: position 8,917 of record JACXSJ010001258.1, on the reverse strand, counting down.
AAAGGCCCGTGTTATTTAAAATGTATCTATAAAATAATGCATATATAATAAAATATGTATACTATGTATCTATAAATAATAAATTATATTTTATATTTTATTATATACATCTAAGTATATAAAAATGCAGGAATATAATAAAATATTAAGAAATTAAATATTAAAATGTAAAAGTAAGAATATTGATATAAGCGAGCGAAAAATTAGTCAATTCTCAAATCTTCATAGCATAGGCTGGGGCCCGTTAAAAAATTATTTATTAAGCCGTTTGTATAAGCTAGTCTACCTTGGTCAGAGGAATTGAGTCATGGTGGAAGAACAAAATATAATTAAAATAGGTAGATACTAGCCACTCGGTACTGCATAATATAAGGCATACACTACCAACAGGTTATAATAATAATAAACTTAATAATTAATAAATTATATACTTGAACAAAATAACAATACTTTATACATTATTACATTATAGGTAAATTATCCGCATAATACTTTTAAATATTTTGAAATGCATTTTAAGGTTTTTAAATGCAATTTAAATATCATATACATTTAAAAAATATCTCTAATACTTTTAAGTACTACTTGTCTATGGGGTCTTCAGGACCTAGATTTGACTATGTAAGTTGTAAGTACCTACCTATTACATTAACATGATGATTAATATTTTTTTTTAATTAAGTGAGTTGAAAAAGCACAAAGATCACATAAAATGCTTATTTAATTTAGCATAATAGCTTAACATACCTATACTTGGTTTATTTTTAGAATTAAATATTTTAGATTAAGTGGAGCAATATTGATTTTACAATATGTTTTTTTTGTGTCCTTAGACTTTTTTTTATTCCAGTAAAATTGCTTCAATTTACAATGTTGAGGGTGATTTCTGGTAGTATTTAGATTTAGTTTGTATATTTAAAGTATTATATATAATTAATAAAAAAAAAAAAATACTTAATAACATTCACCCAAAATCAAATTTGTGTTTTTGTTATAATTCAAAAATGAACAACCGTAGATATGAAATGTACAAGAATTATTTTTATCATATAATGATATATATATATATGCGATGTTTGGCAAAAATTAGTTTAACCTAGGTACTAGATATATAACTAAATATATAAATACCATAACTAGCGTATCCGTCTTTGCTCAAAACTTTCTTTGTTTGAAATGATTAATGAAGCCTACTATATACCACATAGCTACTTCCCCGTTTTTTAATATAAAAAACACAAAATAAGTAGTTACTTTAATATATTTTAAATACTTAACAAGTATGATTATCCGCTGACCGCTATATATGACGTTAAATTTCCCGTTTTAATGACTTATAGTTTACGCTATCACGCTTTGACGCTCGACTTTATTATGTAATAAATTGAATTCACAGTTAAATTACCTCTACGCTGCAGTTCGTTTTGTATAATTTATATTATATTATTATGAAAAACACAATAAAATGTTTTTTGTTTAAGGGTGTTTATGACGAGACGAGAACCTTGCCAAAGTGGAAAAATCACAGAATGGCACCAAAACTGAAACCGGCAAGACTGGACAGAAGGGAGAGAAGACCATCAAACGATGCCGCAGACGTGCACAGGACTTACACGGGCATGGACAGAGAAATTGTGGAAGAGTTCATCTCTGTCACTATGGACCCAAAACACTATAGCTGATAATATCATCTATTTTATATACCTAATAAGTGTACACGGGTTGAACATTTTAGGAGGCGTATCACGTCATATCTGAAACGCTACTGCAATATTTTCACTAGACGTTTTTAAGCGAGACCTCCGAAAAATATTCGCTTTAAAATAATGGATTTTTAAAATACTACACAAAAATATCTCTACGAAACATTTGTGTTTTACTTACATACATACCTAAATATAATATACTTATTACCTACAAAACATCAATATGGCGCATTTCGTGTAAAATGTAAAAATTACTAATGTTTTCACTTTTTATTATGTTTGATTAAAAAATTAAATAACATTAAAGTTACAGTAACTTAGGCTTATAATATTTTATAATGTACAAGTAACATAGTAACATTACCTAATAATAACAATTACCATTGTCTGTATCATATACAAATGGGGGAGAGACACAGACACATTAAACATTTATAAACACGCGCGAGTTCTGGCAGGATTTTTTTATTTTCAAAAGAAGAATGTTTATTTACAATCTGAATTTAGACAATATAATAAGCAAATGAGATAATATAAACAAGAGAAAAAATAATAATAATAAGTAGAATAGGAGAGGGGAAGACGCCCATTGACGCCACCCCAAATACGATTTTAATTGTAATGGAAAGTAGATCCCTACACCAGTTTTTTTTCAGGCGTATAGACGGGTTTCCGTAATAATAGTGCTATGTGGATATTATTCACATTTAAGAAGTTTAACAGTTCGTGTTTATGTTGGTTAAGACCGTTCGCATTTCAAGGAACAATGTATATTGGGTTATTTGTCACTTTTATTGATACTGAGCATTTTATTGATTAGTGTTGTAAGGAGAGAAATTAGAGGGCTTAGAAATGACTTAAATTCCTCTAGGAAGGAAGAGAGACAACAAGAACTTGTGTTATATATATTATTTCTGGGTTTCTGAATTGAAGGTGAATTTTTCATTGATGGTGGCGCAGGCATCATAAATTCTGTTGAGACGACTGTTAAGTTAGAGTTGTAGCAGGATGAAGAGCAGTATTTCCCGTGGAAAAGTCTGCTGTGGCGGAGTAGGCAGGGTTTAAGTGCTATTCCCAATTGAAGGTCATTTTGGAGATTGAAGTTTAATTAAATTCTTGCAAGTCTTTGTATACTTGGCAGCCTTTGTTGTTGGATATGTGAGGTTTACTGTATAATGCACACTTTACCGGAGAGTCTTTGTTTTTTTAGCATATATTTGACAAGTGATCTTTACCATATTTTTCATCACATATCGGATGACAATAAGCGTGAATGTGTGAATCGAATGCAATTCAAACATTGCCTGTTTTAAAATGTCAACTATAGTGCAATCCAAAAGTTAACTTTTTTAAACCCAAGTACAATTTGAACATTTTGAGGTAGGTAGGAAGTGAAGATCGATAATCTCTATTTTTTTTAAGTTATCTATGAACCGTAAAAATAATAAGCAATATATTTTAAATGGAAAACATTATACATAACAACCGGTGCAATCGTAAACTGAATGGTTCCAAATTTAGCAACCAAAGTTTGATGAATTCTTTTTTGTTTGCAAATAATTTTGGACACCACACCAGTTACTGAAGTCCAGAATCACAAATCATTTCAGCACCAATTCAACCAAATTCTGAATAAAGAATTCTTTGTATCAATCATATCTATTATTATTTACATTAGTGCTATATGTACTTGAATATTATACGATTTATTTAAATATGAACCGATTAACTGAATAGTACTCCCTCAAATAGTCAAATGTCATAAATTCAGCTAACGTATTAATATTTTATAAAGTATTTTTAATTAATATAACATTCGAACCTTCAAAATTAATTGGGATGGCCATGGCTCAGTTGTCTGACAAAAGTTCGGTTCTTTCAGGATTTGCAGAGTAGAATCCTAAATCGAAATTATAATAAAAAAATTTCAACAAAATTACCATAACCATGATCAAAACAAACAAAGACAAACAGGACCAACGCCACACTGTTCGTTTTTGGTTCAAAGTCCCGTCGATATATATATAAATGTTACTGCTACTTTCCGATTGGTATTGGGTAGTAGTTTTTCGAATATCTTTTGCAATTATTAATGAATCAATCCGTTTATTGTTTTGCTATATTTATAAAGAAAAATAATTACAAATTAAAAAAAAATCTACTCTATATATTAAATTATATATTATATATTATATATTATAATACTCTGTATTTATAGTAAAACATACAAATACTATTAGATGCCTATATTTTAAGGATTATTGCAATTACACTGCACTGCAGAGTGCAAATTGCACAACTACAGTGACTTACAAAAACAACATACCACTGAAAAATTAAGCTCTTAATACTTCAAGTGTTCACATTTATATTCATTTGATAAGTCAATAAAAATAAAAATGTATTATGTAATTTAAAATTTAAGAATAAGGACTTAATATTTTACATTTTCTGAGTATATTTTGGACATTAATTAACATTAATTAACCCACATATTATAATAACAAGTTTGTTGAATAAAGTATTAAATAAGTATTAAATTAATAACAGGTATTTAATAAAAGTATTCGCGTCCTGAAATGCAGTTAGTTACCTGTTTATAATTGTATAAGTCCTTGCATCACGCATTATTAATATGAATATGATACATAAAAATTATAAATTTAAGAAAGAACAAGGAAAAGAAAAAATATCTTTAACGATACCTGTATTTATATAAGTTGTACGCAGTCAGTATTTCAAAAAAAAAAAAAATGGGAAAGAAAAAGCCATTTTTTCTGGGACTCAACTCTATAGAGTGCAGTATAGGTATGATTTTTAACACGGCACTCAATTACTACAAAATTTGAGTCTGAAACCTAACTATAGTATGTGCTGGAATATTCTGTTTTTACAAAATGCAGTCATTTTTAAAAAAAAATTAAATATTTTAAATTTATTTAACAAAGAATAACAATTGATTTACGGTATACATTTACAGTGCCTATATGTATTAACATGAATGTAATTAAAAACTACTATTTATATTTACTATTATATTAGCTTTCATTAATAGTTCGCCTGCAACCGTTACGATGATTGCATGTATGTTGATTACACGTAATTACATCCAACTCGTTTATCGCGCGATATTGTTCACGTGTTTCGCTAACCGCCTTTCATGTAATTTTGTTCTCCAATATGATGCCTAATACTGACTCGTCATCGCGAAAGTCTTCTCCCAAACGGCACCTGTCAAATTCAAGTCTATCTCCCCAAGGAATCGTTTCACTGAACAAGTATGCCATTCTGTCCCAAGAACCAGATGAGTCTATATCCCTTCCATTTCATACTATTATTCAGGACGACTGCCCAAACTCACCACCTATCAGTCAAGTACCAACTCCAAATAAATTACTCTTCATCGCTCCATTAATTTATGTAAATAGTAGTTACAATTATTCTACACTCATAAAATATTTATTAAAACTCGTTCAGCCACTACGCATTTATTTTAAATCTATATTAAAATATCTGATCATCTGCACTGATGATGGACCAAATTACAATTTAGTCTTAAATTATTTAATAGCCAGCGAGTTGATAAGATTCCATACTTATCAAGTTAAAACGGCAAAGTTATACAGCGTATATATCAGATACCTTTACCTCACCACCAGTACACAAGACATACAATCTAGTTTAATAAACAAAGGTCACGAAGTAATTTGAGTCACTAATATGATAAATTGTTTCACCAAAGTGAACCTGCCACTATTTCGAGCTGATATAACCATCGCCGATAACAACAGCGACATACTAAAATTAGATTCGATTCTCCATGTAAAAATAAAAATTGAACTTTCAAGGAAAAACTCCACTCCTCATACCAAAACTGCCAAGTATATTTCCAAACGGCATGTTACTGTCAATGCTACCCACGTTGTGAGTCAAATGCGGTGAAGATCATGATTTCGGAGAAGGCGAGAAATCACCGGCAGGATCTATATTTATTTATTATTATTTATAAATTATTTTAAATAAATATTATTCATATATGTTCAACTGTTAATTAAAATAAAACCGCTGACTAAATCATGTTCATTTAAGTTATAATAGAATCACCACATAGATACCAGATAATTATAAACATCTTTCTTAATCGGTTGTTTTTTGATTGTTATTAATATAATCATAAAATAACAAAAACAAATAATTAGATATTATAAGTATACCGTTGTAAATAACGGCCATTACCCTTTTCAATATTATTTTTACAGTAGTTATCAGTAGTGATGTACATGTGGGATCAATCATATATATATTTTTTTATTTTATATTATCAATAGCCATAAGCAACAAGTGTATTTGTATTAATAGGTATACCATATTTATAAGTAAACAGTTTTAATGATAATCTTCTTCGTCCTTCTCTTTCAACTATATGGGGCCGACCATTATTGTTCTACACCTACATAGCAGTGGCGTAGCGTGCGTTTCAGCTTAGTGTATGCATTGAAGTTGTAAGTTGATAAAATCGTGGGGGGCATAGCCCCCCACATTTATCTTAAAATACTACTTGAAACATACAAAATTTTACGTAATTTTTAATATATATTACCTTAGTATATAGCACAATATTATATTTAATAAACAAAAAATAAATCACTTTTTAAAAATAATAAACTTATTAACTACAAAATTACTTATATATTAAATCAATTCTTCTATTTTTAGTAAGGAAAGCTTTGTTTACTTCATCATGAAACGTAGATTTTTTTTTCAACTCTACCAATATTTTTTATTTTTATTGACAGCATTGATAATGATGAAAGACGATTTTGTTCTTGGGAATTTCTTGATGAATTCTTAATCCTTTTAAGGGCCGAGAATGAACGTTCTGCTGATGCATTACTAGCTGGAATAGTTAGTATCAATGAAATCAATTTTGTTGCTTGTGGTAAGTTTTCGTCTAAATTTGTGGTTTATAATTAATACTGATCCTGCATACACGAGTGACGAAAACACGACCGCCAGAATTCTGTTTGTTTATTAATATTATCGATAAGAAATATAAATAGCTGTCACCAAATGTCTGTACCCGTATGCAATCGCCAACGTGCATACTGCGTACGTAATGAACGTCATGTACTAGCTATTAGATATAAATATAAGGGACAAAAGCGCGAGGCGGCCGTAGTGTTGCGGATTAATCCTAATGAACTTAGAAAAAAATATACAAAATATAATAATATTATAAAATATTAAATTAATACAATCAAACATTTTTTTATAAACATATTAAATTATTACTATAAAAAAAAAAATATTTTTTCAATTTGTGAAGTGTATGCTGTGCATACACAGCATACGCACACGCTACGCCACTGCTACTAGGACTCTATCCACTACTTCTTTATTTACATAAGCTATTTTCATGTCATTCTGTACTCTCCCTATCACGGTATACATACTCACTACGTCTGAGTCATCTCTCCTCATCATAACATGAACGAACCTTCTCAACCAATTCTCCTTATAATTGTTTACGCAGCGTCACACTGCTACTCCTATATACTATCCCAATAAATTTATAACCTATTTTATCTTCTCTAGTCACTCCATACATCCATCTTAGCATTCGCCAAGGTAAAAATATATTTAAATAACAGTAATTACATATAATAACAACGTATACGGTATAAAGTTTACTACACCACAACAGCAAGCTACAACCACAGTATAAAGCATAATCATATGATATACCTTAGTATACAGGCTACTCCAATGAAAAATTTATATTTTACGTTTCACGGATGAAAAAAAATTATATTTTTGTACCTAACATATTATTCAGATAATTTACTTTAGAGTCCCATTATTATCAACGAATTTAACAGTGGGACAAATTGGACATGTCCGGCCGGCCAGGCCCTCGCTAACATAACAAAAAAAAAATTTAATTTAAAACATACAGGTACAACAAATGATATTCCTTAATTATTAACTTTATACCTATCTTACCGATTTTTTAGATTAATTATAGCTAATAGGTATTATTTTATCAATACACATTAGCACTAGCTGTTATACTGATAAAAGCGATAAATTTTATGAACCTGTACGTAGTTCTTATTTTGTTGGTTATTTGGAGATCAAGAAGCACTAAAAACGTCATTGGTATTTAAAATTTACCGATTAGAAACACATAAGACTTATATTTTTTAAACGCTCGAAGTAAACCACATTTAAGAGTTTAATAATTGTTCTATTTAGTTTAAAAAAATATATAGGTAGGTATATAAAATACATTTTTTTTTTGTAAAATTAATGAAGAAACTAAAATGTAGAAAGTATTAATCATATTATTTAATATTGTATGTAGAATTTGTAAATTAGGGTTATTACCCCTTAGAGAACATGGTGAAATTATAAATAGTTATCATAGAATTTATTTATCTAAAGCTCAAGTAATATCAAAACATATTCCTACCTCATCTTTAGACATTAATTTTAATTATAGATTGAAATAACTAGGTAAAACAATAATAGATGCAATTTTATCAATATTAGTATCAGACACAAAAACAACAATTATTAAAGAATGAAGAGTCTAATTTTAGATTCTGAGTGGAACGAGGAATGTATTGATTTTACAATGATGTGTATTTTTTTTTGTGTTTGTCATCACGTTTGAGGGCAGTAAAAGTGCTCCGGATTTCTTATCAGCATCCTTTCCGGTAGGAAAATGAATTTAGTTGATACTTTGGGGGTTGACAACAAAAAAATGTGTTTTCAAACGCGTCGGAAAAAAATATAAAAAAAAACGGTGCACACGAATTGCATACCAAAACAGGTATACGAACCTTTTTGAACGAATTGCGTCCGGGACGCAATTCGTGTTACCTTTTAAATTAACATTTTTTTTTTTGAGCTTTCCAGTGGTTTCCAAATTTATTTTTGATTTTGATAATTTTAAATTTAAATAAAAAATAATAATAATAATAATGCCGGAGCTATACATGGCGTGTTGGCCGCGTTTCAAACGCTGCGTATTCCGCGGCGTTTATTAAAAATTAACCAATGCATTTTTAGTTCGACGGACAACGTGGCTAAAAATATTAGAGACCATATGGACTTCCCATTTCCCAATCGATAAGTAACTATGGATTACAACCGAGACACTATATTATAAGATAATATAGTGTGCACTTTACAGCATAATGTATAAT
>JACXSJ010001257.1:72721-104003 GCA_014851325.1 Pentalonia nigronervosa | reverse complement strand
TGTGTGTGTGTGTGTGTGTGTGTGTGTGTGTGTGTGTGTGTGTGTGTGTGTGTGTGTGTGTGTGTGTGTGTGTGTGTGTGTGTGTGTGTGTGTGTGTGTGTGTGTGGTGTTTTCAGAGGTCCGTCGACCTGACACCGAAAATAAAAAAAAAAAGCATTGACACTTTCTACCGCACTGAGATCCCGTGTAATAATCAATTCGTAACGATGTGACTTGCCCATCAACATTTTTAATTTGAATACGTGTATCAGAATGTCTGAACGATGTCAGCGAGTCAGGATTCCGAGTACGAAAAATGACATTTGAAGAACTTGTGCAATTACACTGTTATTTGTGGGCTTCTAATATATATTTAACTGCGTGATGACTTTTGAGACCTGGACAACTGTTTGACTTCGTTATACGTGACCGAAATCTAAACAAAAACGTTCAGCCCAAGTGTTACACATGGCAGTTATTGTTTAACTACGATGACAAATAATATTAATGATCTCCTACAAACCACAAAATTCTTGCGTATAGGATCATCGAGGGTTCGTCGAAAATATAATAATATCATATAATTTCGTGTACGCTTAAGAGCTTAAGATGCGAGAAATGAGAATGCGCACATTATTTGCAAGATATTGCTGTTCTACGCAGATGGTATGCTGCACCGCACAGACATAATACAATTACAATTATGTCTTTGTAAAAGGTATTCTTAGCATGGTTAACATAGATATATAATATCATAACATTTTGCATCTCAGGTAATGGGCATCAGAGAACTCGGATGAATGTCTCATTTCGTATAATATAGTACATAATAAGTATGTATATAGTAAAAGCCATTAGGTCATACAGAAATGGGGACAGCGGCCAATAAGGGTCGTGAGAAATAGGGGAGGAATTGTTAAAGGACCAGCTATCTGAGTGGAGATCATATCGGAAACTACGCGAGATAGTTGTTAAGACCGTTTATCATTATTCGTGTGGTAAGGGATGATGTCCGCTTCAAAAGAACAAACGCGGGATTTTCCATCTCTCTTAAACCACAAATAATTATTATTGTACAAAAGAGACGGTGAACCGATGAATTACATATTATTACATGAATAATTCATGCGTATAACCTGTCAACGAGTTCTGTTTTGAATAATGACGAATGCAATAATATCTCGAACATATGTGTGATATTAATAAGAATTGATTTGTGTCCCAATGATAATTTATTTCAAATTATATTTATAATAATATAATGTAAATGTGAATAAGTATTACTAGTAGTCTAGTATCTAGATACAATGTGCATATTATTATTACACGCAGTAGGTATAGTTATATTTATAAATACCTATGTAAAAACATGTGGTATTGTAACAATAAAAGATATATATGGTAAATTATACTACAGTTTATCAACTCCAATAAATAATTATATTATACCTATACAGAATTTAATAACGCATCCCTAAAATATTTACAAATACTATATTTGTAGCAGAGCTTGAAACCTTTATGATTTTTTTCGGTTCCGATACCAATTCGATTCTTTAAAAAAAAAAAAATCAATTCCGGTTTTTAAAATTACAGAATGAAGGTTTCGCTTCCGGTAGTGGTAAATACCGTTATTTAGAGGTATTTTTTTTCAAAAAGTAAAATATATTTGAGTAAAAACAGTATACACATTATCTAAAATGGTAAGATCAAATAATAGCTGTCTTAATAGGTTAAAGCGCTTAAGAAATATTACTATTTTAGTTTTAAAAAAATAAAAATAAATTTTAAAAATACGGTTTACTCGCGTTGTAAGAAGTTACCATTGCCATTACAATACCAAGTTTAAACAAATAATCAGACATTAATCAAAAGTACAAATTATTCGTTACATATATTATTTTAATTTTATAGGAAACTGTTCATATATTATCAAGCAAATTATATATTTATATGTATATATAAATTAATAGATTTATATTATAAAAGAGTTTGTTAATACAGAGTCTAGGACACAATCTGATAACGATTTATACGAGTGTATTATGATGGATTTGACTTTTAATAATCATTTTATTAGTTATCACTCATCAACATAATCAGATATCATCAACCTAAACTATTTATAAATTAAAAGCTATAGAGAAATAATCATGACGATGGGTTTTGATGAAAGGCCAAAAATAACATTATTTATTATTTGCTTATTAGTTATTTTTATTTTAATAATTGCTTAAATTTAATCGTTTTCTGGAACTGTTATAGATTGTAAAAGTATAAAATTAAAAAGTTTCAGAAAGTGAGTACTACTCTGATGTACAATAGGTGTCGAGTGGGGTCAATGTTATGCATTTGTTAAATTTGAATTCAATGATATAAAACTATAATATATGAAAAACGATTTTGTGTAAAGATGGTTTGTCAGTATACATAACTAAGTGTATTTTATGATTGCTATTAAAATAATTATTTTTTGGCTACTATTAATAACACAGTAGGTTGAATTAATTTTTACGGAAAACATTGTATACAAATTTGAATTGAGTATATAAAATATAATAATATACTTTAAAAGTTGCAACCATCCACAAAAAATTAAATAAAATAAATAACACAGTTATTCTTTATTTAAATATCTAATTTCGTCTAAATTTGAATTTAAACGTCTATAAAATTTTTTTGTTTTATATATATATTTTTTTTTGATTTTTTGGTTACACTATTGAATACTTATGAAAAACCTTGTTTTAAATTTTCAATCATTAGCTATAAAAACTGATATTTTTATAAATTTTTAAATACAAAATAATTTGTAAATGTTTGATAATGAATTTTGATCAAAGTTTCAAGTTTAAATACTTAAAAAAAATTGTGCATATGTATTCTTTTTATATTTAATCTATTTTATTAACAACTTATAAGGAATCTTGTATTAAATTTTCATGAAATTTGACTCAACCAAATTTTTTATTGATATTTAAAGAAAAAAAAATTGAAAAAACCAAATATTTCTTAGGTCTACAATTAGCTCAAAAAATTGTCAAAATATTTTTAATCTTTATTGGTTTATAGAAAATGATAATCGAAACATTTGGAGAAATTTTTAAATGTTTACGGTTATTCCTTTTTGAATTACATCAAAATAAGAAAATCGTTCCCAGAAAAAACAGGTGAATATCCAATGTCTAATTTCAAACGCTTATAAAAAATTAGCTTGATTTTCCAATAAACATTTTCCTTTTTAGAAAATTAGAAAAACTTATGGAAAATTTTAAAATTTTTGATTTAAATAGAAAAATTTTTAATCAATTTCATAATTAAAAAAATCTGCAAATTTTTGTAATTTTTATGTATTTAATCTAGACGCTTATAAAAACTATTGGAGACTTACGCTCAACTTTTTTTTTTAATTTTTACTTACAACAAATTATGAAGAAGTTTATATTAAAGTTTCAAGTTTTTTCACCGATTAAAAAAAAATTATTGATAATAATAAAAAAATAGTAAAAAATACCGAAAATTTTTATGCGTATAATAGTTCAAAAAAAGTCCTAACATATTGAAAATTTTATTGTATATAAAATTTACAAATTACCCCTTATATAAACATTTTGTAGAAATTTCATAATTCTACTGTGATTACTTTTGGTGTTACTACAAAAAAAAACAAAATCGAATTTATTAAAATTACGCTTTGCGTAAAAATTTCCGTTTTTCTCATAATTCTTTGTTATTTTTCCCGACATGTTTGAAAACTATGGGGAATTTTTTACTTTTGACCCACCAAAATATCAACTAAATTCACTGTCCTACCGGAAAAAATCCGGATGAAGAAAATCGGATCACTTTTACTGCGCTAAAACGTAATGACTGATAAAAAAAAATTAAAAAATAATATATATATAACATTGTAAAATCAATACATTCATCGCTTTGCTCATAACCTAAAATGCATAATACTTTTCAAAATAGTCTGAAAATATTGAAATAAAATAAGCAATAACAATATTTATGGAATACCAACTTTGGATATATCTGATTTTATTATTTTGTTGCCATTCGATTATTCATAATCATCACAAATTTGTACAATTACATTAATCGTTTAATTATTATGTAGTTAAAAATTCATAAAAACCGTTAACTTTTAATACCTAGCTCAATCTAAACAATTAAACAATTTAATATAGGTTTTCTCATAAGTTGTCCTTAAGGCTTTAAGTAATTTAAAAACATAAAAATGTGTTTTCTATTAAATTAATTATAACGACTTTATTAAAAATGAAACATTCCACTATTACGTATAATATATTAGTGTTATGCATAACACTAGATTATTTTTAAGATATTGATATAATGATCTTCTTCACATCATAATATTATATTAAAACGGTTATTATATATTATGTAATTTGTTTTTGGCAAAAATTAGTTCAACCTACTTTAAAGTTACGAGGTTGTAAGTTAACTGTACAAACATTTATAGTATATAATTTATAACAAATGATACAATATATTACTAATAGCAATATAAATATATAATAAAATATTTTTAGTAATATAGGTTGAAAAATCGTTTCGACTTATATTATTTTTTTGTATGCAATGATTTATCAATGAATTCAAATTCATCACATCCACCATACAAGCCTGTTTAATGTGTAATGACGATATACAACCGATAGGTACAGCTATACAGCAGAGTGATATTCCTGATTATTTTGTATTCTTATTACTACGGTCGAACTTGTTAACTTGAAATCGTGAATATCTTGAATTTTTTTTCTCTTAGACTTTTCTATTTAAAGGATTCTATTAATTTAACTAGAATTCTTGGATAACTCGAACTTTTTGGGAAGTCAACTTTCCACTGTCCTATGTAATAGAAAACTAGATTTTAATCTTAAAACCTATGGTTAAAATAAAATATTTTGATAGACATTATAATAAAATGTAAATACGCATTAATACAATTTACGAAAATTCTTAAATATTATATTGCGAAGTAGACGTCTGTTTATAATAAATATTTTCACCATTGTTTCGTTTTAGCTACATGCAATTAATTTGGTGTGGTTTTCACATATTATATACAATATACATGCTAGGGCTATTTTAGTTTTATAATATTTTGCATTTTCTAATGCCGGAAAATATGTTCAGGAAACTTTGTAAAATAATATACATTTATAAAACGAATATATATATATATATATAAATTATTTGTGTGAGTGTGAATAGAAAAGCGGGTGGCTCAGTATTTATGTTAACGCCAGAGAAGAACCTTTATGCGTATGCGTATTGGACAATTAACGTCAACGGAAAATATTAACAGGGACGGGATTTTAATTAAATCCTGAGTGGAATAAAAGACCGACAGGATAAGTTTTTTGTTTTCCGACCATTGTGTATAAAAGTTTTATGCAAAAATTTAGCCCACAGCATTTATATTATCGTGTTCCTCAAAACCTACTTGACACAATGGACAATTTTTTCTGTGATGTGATACTGATAGTCAACACAATAATTTTCTGTGTATCAAAATAAGCAAAAAAAAATATTTTTAATATAATATTATGAAATATTGCACATTCAATCGATAGTTGAATAATCGGTAAACATTTTTCCGAGTGGTTTCCCGACAAGACCCTTGTATCGAATGATTCAACGTATAATATTCATCGGTTTCCAAAAAAATATTCCATATACTATGGGATGGTAAAAAATGTTTATTTTAACTTCACTACGGTATTTTACTTGCCCACGTTATATCTTAGTGTTTTCCAATGATGTACAATGTACTGGTATAATATTAAAGGTGTGCCGTAAAAATGTAAAACAGTTTTTTTTTAACTTAAAAATAAAGTAAAATATTACTTTATAGTCTATTCAATTATTTAAAAATAAAATATTATTCATAATAAAAATATTAATATATACTTCAATATTGTTGTGTTTATAGTTTCATTTTTATGATTCGGAGTATTTGTTTTTTTCAGACCTAAAATAACATTTTATTGAGAAGTACGTAATATTAGTGAAAATGTGCTACAACTTTTACTAGCTAGGTAATAATAATATTTTAACAGGGAGAAAAGTTTGGAAACCACAGGCTTTTAGTCTATGTAGCATATTAAATGTTTATTGAATTTTTATTGGAATAAAAATAAAGAGCTTTCCAACAACTTTGGACAATATTGTAAACTCGTATTAAACAAACCAACAATAATAAATAATAATATACAACACAAATTATATTTTTGTTAATGCAAACATTAAAAAAATAATTATATTATATAGTAAATAATAACAATAATAGTTTTGTGAACATACATGTGTGCTTACGTTTAAGGGTGATAAATATTATACTTTCATTTTGGTTAAATATTAACACTTTTACTAACATCACAGAGGGGTAGTTTAATTTTTAAATACACAATAGGTACCTAAATATAGTATACCTGGAAACGTAACACTGCAGATAACAATTATGTTAGTATTTATGGATCTAAATAATAGTATAATACATTTAGAAGATTCATTATGTTTACGACTGATATTGGTACAAAAAATTTCACTTCTTTCGATTGTTTTTAATTTAATCATATCTCGCATTTTATATCCTATTTTAGAAAAAGTCCATACAATCAATTTTAACTTTTTTAACTTCGTTTAAACTTTAAAAATAATTGACAGTCTAAACAAAATTTTTTTAATGAACAAAATTTGTTTAATGAACAAAATTTATTAGTTAAATATAAAATAAAAATATTTACCTAATTATATTATTATAATTTATGACTAGAATTTATGTGATATTAAATTTAAAGATTTAAACAATAAAAATGGTATCTAAGTTCCAGACTAACAGACTCACATGTTATACAATTAAACTATATTTTTAATTTGAATAACGATTGACAATATTCCTAGCTATAAATAAATTATTGCAGTTTCTACGAAATTATTGATGTTATGCCAAATATAATGTAATGTCTAATGTTTATAAATTTTAAATGTTGTATATTTAGCTTTTATGCTTGCTATACATAATATACATATAAGTATAAGTATTTTAATATTAAGGTCGGTGGAGACTTTCCCGTGGTCGTTAGTGAGTAGATGATTTTAAATTATACAGTTAACAATAATGGATTATAAAATACGTATTATTATTCATATTAGTTATGCGCAAAAAATAAATTAATATCTTGTAAAAATTCTATTTTTCCCACTAACTAAAATTAATGTACTACAACAGTTGACCCCCCCCCCCCATCAATAAAAAGATACGTGGAAAAATAGGGATACAAAATTATATTTTAAGGCTGCCTAATAATTCAGAACAACTCAAATTATATCGACTTTAACAAATTTTGTATGTAAAATATTTGTAAAGGAAAAGTACACAAAACGCTAAATCAGTAGGTTTTTCAAAATATTTGAACACATAGTATAAATGGATATAATTTTTATTCACGACGTATAAATTGATTGTTATTATTCAATATACTATTATCAAATTAATTTAACATGAATATGGTATTTATAGGTAATAGTAAACTGTCTAATATAGAGTGATCGGTTTAACGTACATAAAGGTAGGACACTATTATTTAATCAGACAAAAAAATCGAATCAGTGTTTTTACATTTTACTATTTTACTATTTTTACATAAACATATATACTACGTAGGTACCAGTTTGAAGTAAGCAAATAAAAACTTAAAGTAATTTGTTTCTGTAAATATTTGATTCTGAACGGAGCGTTTTATTTTTATTGACTTCACAGTGATATGTGTTTTTTTCTGTTTGTAAACATTTTTTCTGGCATGAAAAATTTTTTTTATGAACATATTTCTAGTAACGTAAAACTAGTTGAATTTTTTGAGAGGATAAAATTGAAAATTCCCAATAGTTTTCAAAAGCGTCAGAAAAAATAAAAAAAAATAGGGAAAAACGGAATTTTTATGCAATACCATTTTTGACAAAAACAATTTTGTTTCTTTATTTAACAATAAACGAAATAATCATAAATCAATGACATTTTTACCAATTGTTTGTATTCGTATTTTTTATATACAATACAATTAACAAAATATTTTGTTTGTATTTTAAGCTATTTGTTATAGGTATGAGAAAATTTAGATTTTTATTAGTTTTTATTGAAAAATGTTCACCGAGATAAATAACTCAAAAATGTAACACAAGGTTTTCATAAATAATATCTACAATATTTTTTTATAAGCTTCTAAGAAAATACAATGGTTATAAATATAATTAAATATTGTGTTGTGCGTGATTCAAAGTAAACTGAGGAAAAATGAAAAATGTTTTTTAAATAACAATCAAATAAATAAGCATAAATATTAGATCTACGCCAATTTTTGACATTTAGGACGTTATAGATCTTATATTATATAGCTTTGGAAACGCGTGGGCGCGACGAATTCAAGCGAAATATACTTATGTATTTCAAAACGTATACGACGCAATGGTTGAAAATAATTCAAAACTGATAATATATACAAACCAAGTATGTAATATATTAAATTAGTATAATATCGTATCGCTACGTTTTTATATAGTATTTTGTATCATATCATATAGTTATGTTAGTTTCTGGCGTATTATTTTCGTACATCTATTTTTTTCATTCGTATACGCGTGCACAAAACAATATTAAACAACACAACAATGTGTATTTGTACGCGTACAACGTCACGACAAATAAACAAACTTTACGAGTTCACAGTTTAAAGCTCTAGCTCCCATACATATATCTGGATGGGAAACTACAGGTTTGCGTATTCGCGGGCGTGCCGGGGCCGTCGTATTACCCCGACGTCGTTAATATTGCATTACACGCGAAACACGCCGTATGCCGTATGTATTATATACATATTTACGGGTAACTGTGTGTGGTGGCTACAGCGTGCACCGCTGCCCCTTGAAATAATTCTCTCCCCCTCGCCGCCTCCCGCCCGTCTAAACGATCGCCTTTAAATTATTAAACAGATTCCCGTCCGTTATCATTAGGAATTCTCGCTGACGCCGCCGCTGCCGCACTGTGTACACCTCTTAAAAATATAATAATAATCATACGATATTATACGCGTTTATTATGGGCGCCGTGCGATCGTAAATCTCAACGGCGACGTTTCATAATAACATACGTTTTGCGCGCACCGTCACGTGCACGCCTAACAAGACCGTACAATATTCCAAAGTAATTATAACAGGGTGAATAGGTAGTCGTGTCGCAAACGGGCGACGACGTGTCCTTGTATCGTTTCGTGTGGGTCGACTGTTATTGGATATATTATGTAATATTTGTTTTAATTGTCCGCAACACGTGATCGACCTTTTTCAGCTAATCTCGATATACGTGGTTCTGTGGAATTATAACATTATATATGTATATTTCCGGCTTCACATCCCAGTAACATTGTGTTTAATGTAACAATTATTTTTTGTATGCGTGTATGCGTATAACTGCAATGTCCTACGTTCTCGTTTTACAGTTCGATCCTTCTCCAATTGCACCAGGTCCTTTCTTTTACTGGCAGCAATACACTTGCTCGTAACCTGCTTCAGCGGTAGACGTTGAGTACCTTGACTTTGACGAGTGTGGTCGGTCATAACACATTTTGAAGCATCTTCGCCTTCTAAAAATAAGAAATAAATGAATATAGAATGATACATTTAAAAAAAAAAACATTTTTCGTTCTAGAAAGACAATCCACCAAAAAAGCATTTACTCTTAACTGTCAGTTACATTACATAATGCATTTAATATTTCTTGTTATTTTCAAATGGTTGCTCCTCTATTTTTTTCGACCAATATGGTTTGGAATCTTCATTAGATACAATTAAAGTTCGAAAATTTTAAAAATTATAGATTCTTACACACACGTTAAATTAATGAATGCATAGGAAATGTCATGTTTTCGTGAACTGCCGGTGAGGATCGCCAACGCATTAGGCATAGGCAACTTAACATATATCGTCTATGACTAAGAAATAGGAATTAAAATAATATGAAATATAAGTTTATATGGTTATGAAAGTTTAATAGTTAATATAATATCGTGATATTATAAATTTTAATATTGGTGAAATCTGCATATTTAGATGATACTGGTGGTAACTCCAGTCAGTAACAACAAGTAATGATTGATTTAATTATGATGACTAGTGAAAACAAAATATTTGTGAGTTAAAAACTCCATTAAAAAAAAAAAAAAAAAAAAAAAAAAAAAAAAAAAAAAAAAAAAAAAAAAAAAAAAAAAAAAAAAAAAAAAAAAAAAAAAAAAAAAAAAAAAAAAAAAAAAAAAACAATAATAATAATAATAATCTGTAACATATTAATCAAGGATAGAGCAATATGTTACAATACCTGACGTAAAATAATACAAGTTAGTCAATATACATTTTTAAATTTTGATACACCTTACTAAGCTCGTCTAATCATTAATTGTAATAGATATTAAATAAGTTCATATTATTGAAGATGAATACTTAGCTAAAATATACAATGTATAGGTACACAATGTATCTACCTAATTTTTAACACAGTTTGCACAACTGTATTAATAGGAAAGTAATTTTTAAACTGTAAATTAAACTATTTCTTAAAAATTATAAACTATAACACTGATGATTTACTCAAGTAAATACACATTAAAAAAAAAAAAAATAATTTAAAATATAATCGAGTTTTACTGTGATGTTAATAGCTATTATAATAACATTATAATAGTTTGCACCGTAACAATTAATCCTAACCGACCATATTAAACGATTTTGATTATAACATAATAATTGTGTTGTATAAAAGGATAATCTCAATGAACTATTATTTTGTACAAACTAGACAGTGTAATGAAATAAAAAAAAACTAAACTTTAAGAATAACTGTAAACAAAAACTTGATGAATAAAATACTTTTTTAAACGCATTTTACTTTTTTTATAGTTATTTATAAAAATATTTTTGTTATTAAATCGGCTTATCAGTGATAGTATGCACATGGTAAAATTACAGAATATTATTCTGTGGTTAAAGCTAATAATTTCTCGATAAAATTTTGGTGTTACCAACTGCGTAATTTAAATAATAGTTTCTGTAACATATTGCCTCGTGTAACACTATGCCTTCATCTCACTCACACACACACACATACACATAATATGAAGTTTGGGAAAAAATTAATTAATAGTACTCAAAAAGAAACCAAGTTCCTTCCTTAATCGCAATTATAATTGAAACACAAAAAAATATATATAAAAAGAAAAAAAACTCCACAGTACTCTATCTTAAACATTCACGGACCTGCTCTGAGACCAACTTTGGTTAGTGTTAAATATTATTCAAAAACTTATGGGCACTTAAACTTTTTCGGGTGACCTACTTATTCACTAAAAATTCATGAATTATAGAAAATAATAATACTTTTTGTCTCAGTTTATTTACTTCGTCGACTCTAAAAATATGCTTACAGAAGTACCTCCTAATATTAAATTAATAAATGTAGCTTTAATTTAAAAAATATATATATTTATAACAGTTCAATATATATGACAGCAGACAATACAATTGTTTGATTTTAATATTTATTATATTTATACGTGTTTTTTCGTTCATAAATTTTCAATATAGACATATGTCTAATTACAACTTACTAGAATAAATTAATAATTGACTAAAAAATTACCTACAAAGTTTCAAATCTAAAAATCAATATAATTGAATAATATATTATTATAATCACATAGTACAAAGAATTTAAGAAATAATAATTATAAATTATAGGTGGGTATTTAAACATATTATTTGAAAAGTGATTATGTTGAAAAATTTAGCTACCTTATTTTGTAATATTGCGGAATCATTAAACTCGATTGTTTTTAGTGTGACGTAAATATGACTATCATATAATTATAATAACAATAATAATAATAGTAATATAACGTTTATACAATAAAAAATAAAAATATAAATCGTTTGCGATAATACTGTGCAGTCACGAAACCCGCATATTTGCCCAACAATATTAAAATATTCTAATACCCAAGCGAGCTCTTTTTTATTTATTTATTATTTGTATAACTTGCTGGTAGAATCCAACAACAAAACAAATATTCATTTACGATTTTTATTTTTTTACTATAGATATTTAAAAATTGAAATTAATGAAAAACTTATTTACAACAAGCTGACGTTCGTTCGCATGATTTATTGAGGTATTATTTTAAATATTAAGAATAAAAAGTTTTGAATTTCAAAAGTTATTATAATAGTCCTCCTACCTATAATAAAATAAAAAGAAAACATAAGCCACTTTAGACGAAATTTTTAGCCGTCCATTAATTCCAGTAAGTTCTTGGTAAAAATATGTAAATATATTTAAATTGAAATACTTCAAGAAAACCTGTCGGGAAATTTGGTAAAGTTATTATTCTATTATACGTTCCAACATTTAATGGGCACTGTAAAATAATGTTTTTCGAAAACGGATACCAAAAAACCCCTATAAATATAATATCGATGGAAAAATATACTATATTATTATTTGAATATGCATAATAAGAACTAGTGTTATTTTCTTTGTCTATTTACTTTTATTTGTGAAATAATAAAGCATTTTTGACAACACAATAAATAAATCTTACAAAATTCAGATTTAAATTGATTTCAAATTAAATGAAATTATAAATACTTTTCAATATATTATGGTTAATATATTCAACTATAAAATCATAAAATAATTAAAATTTCTTCTGTTAATAAATTTAAGGCCTGACATTATAATGGATTATTGGACTGTGGAGTGTGAATATCGCTTATATTCGTCATTTTAGATTTAAATTAATATAGCGTTCATTCAATGTTTTGAAATTACAAAAATTATGAAATAATTTCTTAGCATACTTATATACAAATTAAGGAAGCGGAATAAAATGTTAAAAAAATTATACCATGTGCTTCATATTATGTTTTAATATATGTCCGATTAAAACACACTAATTTCGACTTGGTTTTTAACCATTTATGTATGTATATATAGTAAAATAATCTGAACCTAATATTAATATTTTAAAATAAAATTTAACTGTACGAAAAAAAAACATCCATTATATTAAATAATGCATAAAGACGTTATGGTATAAATACAATATATTTTACGAGCTGCAGTTTACCGTTTTATACGTTTATCGGGTTAAGTATGTACTTATACATTACAGTTTAATTTATGGTTTACCGCTAACAAATTGACCGCAGTCTTGTTTGCCGTTTTAATTTTCTGTTTATTTCACTTTTGTAATAATATTCTCAGAAAGTGAAATTTGAAAATAAAATGCAACTTTCGCGCCGGCTTTGTTCAATCGACCAAAACAGACACTCGTGACACATGCAGCAGACAGACATCTCATTACTATAAAACGATGACATGTGTAAAATCGTAATTTCCATCGACTCTTGTCATAGTCTCTGTGCTAGATATCACGATGTGACGCCATCGCCGCGACCAAGGCAGGGTCGAAGTTGACGGGAGATTGTAAATTCCGCCCGTAGTGAACAGGTAACAATAAGGTCTATGGTAAATTCTACACCGGAAAAATTAATGTTTTTAAACCAAGTATACCATGATTGTATAACGTGATTGTACTCTACGCGACTCAGCTTGTTATAGTATTTGGAAGTTACAAAATGCTGAAACACAGAACAATCGTATCAGACGACAATCATCAATCATGTCATTTGTTATCAACATTTATACTACAATATTGTGAATATAATAATTGGAAATGCCAGACAGGAATATTATAAATTATTTGAATCACTTGAGTTCCGTTTAAAAATATGTGTTTATGTTCAATAAACGTCGTAGAGTCTTATACACACGTACCTATAATGGCAGCTCAATTTATGGAGTCAGAACATGGAAACATACTTTTAGTATATAAAAATTTTAAATTTTCTAGAGTAAATAGACTTTTAGCTTCTGAGTTAACAAAATGACAATATATAATTAAAACTTGCAAACTTTTTGTGAAAACCTTTGCTGAAACTACGAAAATTGCTGAACAAAATGTTGATCATAACCATAGTGCAAATAGCTAAGTAAAATATTATACATATACATTAAACTTAATTAACTAAAATTAAGTATGACGTTTCTAAAATCTGAAATTGTAATTGTGTTTTTAGTAATCGAAATATACAACGGTAACTTGTATTAGTATCGGCAAAACGTAAAGCTGTTGAAGATAATAATGAGAAACCTAATAAAATAGTGTATACGGCTATAAAAGTATTCCTCAATCTTAAGCGTTGGAAATAATGACGACATTCATAAATCGATAAAAATGTTTATAACCACAAGATTGGATTTTATCTATTTTCGTTCTGGTCAAAATTAATTTACGAGTTCGTGCTTCGTCGGAAAAAAAACCTGAGTATAAGTCAGGATTTTCCTCCATATTGCGCACATTACACATACATTATTATCGTAATACCAGTACATTATAGCGTGGTGTCTTTATATGATATTATATTATTATATTATAATATTCTCGTATCGACGGTATGATAATACGCACCGTTGTATCCGGGCGGTTTAAGTTAGCAGTGGTTACGTACCGTAAAGATATCGCACACGTTGAAGGCTCATAGCTACGGTAAACTATAATAAAATACTATTATTTTTATTATTATTCCCCGGGCGGGTGCGGGCGTCAGAGGCACCTCTACGAGGAAAAATAATATTTCACCGCTTTTGGCTGCATAACTCTTTGTCGTCACGTCCGGCCAATCAAACGTGTGCCGCTAAATTCCAAGTACGTACGTGATTGCCGATTTCCTCAAACGGTATTATATTATACACGTGGCTTCTGAAAGACGTATATTCCCTCTTTCTCTCTCGTTTTCTCTTTTTTCCTCTATTCATTTCAAAATTATATATATATATTATATTATAGGTGTATACCCTACGGAGACAGGAAAAAACCGTATATTATATATCCTCCTTTAATACTGGCCTTATTCGATTACAGTTTAAATAAATATAAGTTCTTGTTTGACAAATCGATTTGGGAATACGAGCGGAGAATACGCGCAGCGGTTATAAATGCATACGTTCACTGCAGCAACGTTGTATACCAATGAGTTCTAAGTAAAATTTTGTTGTTTCTTTTTTTTTTTTTCACAATAATAGTTATAAATGTGTTTTATCGTTACACATATACCTGGAAATCTGGAAAGATCAATGACATAAAATAAAAAAAAATAATATTGTTATATACGTATTATAATTAATAAATAAGTTTACACACATAGAATAGGTTCTCAAATGGGTAGCAGTGAACGCAAAATACGCAAAAGATTAAAAGTACATCAATTGGGTTCTAATCGAGGACATGTGAAACTGAGAAATATATTAAAACATTTAAAATGTCTCGGTATTTTACTTACAACTTAAATTTATGACTATGAAAGTTATACCAACAGTAAACAAGAAGCAATTATCTATGTGTTATAAGACGTTGAGTATATTTTAACATTTGTTGGTAATGGTTTCCATTTCGATATCGAATCTGTAAATAATATGTTTGAAGTACAATCGCATTATCGTTTTATAGATTTCAGACAGTAAACCATACACTTTTTTTTATAAATGCATCAGTTAGGCCTACACGTGGATACGTGGTAAATAAGCGAAACGTTTGTCAACATTATTATATATAATTCTTGTTTAATTTCTATCGATAATTAATGATAAGAAACTTTGCAGTAATTATCTATAAATACAACCACTTCTTGACCACAGTATCATTTCATTTGTCAGTTCAGTAGAAACTAGAATTTTTACTTGTAGAAATATTATCATGTCAATAGTTCCATTTTCCAACATTTAAAGATTCTCCAACGTTTTTGAAGACGTCTACCTATATTGTGTTGCTATGATGAATGTTTTTTTTTATACACATAAATATAAAAGACGATAATAAACAACTAGAAAAATGAAACGGTAGACATGATATTTGTGGTCATACTACTTTTTTTTTTATTATAGATCAACCGAACTAAAAATGTTACGTTAAGGTAGGTATTATAACTTACAGGGTATCGTCAAAAGCATTTATTTGTTAAAAAAAAGACAATTGATAAAGAGATTTATTTATCAACTAATACTTTTAGTAGGTTTGTTTTTAAATTTCATGCTCAGTGATCGCATGTAATAGATAATTATTAAAATTGCTGCCTTACATTTTAGTATAAATATTAGTATACAGGCATAATAGTGGTACGTCATCGTGGTCGTGTTACAATAAATATTTTGACTTAACTGCTGTTTAATATTTTGTATTTTTTTTAGGGCTTGGTGTGCAATTCTACGATTATTGAAAACAATTATGCATACTATATCAATTAAAACTGTATATGTGTCTATAATTTTAAAAACAATTCAATTAATAAAATTACATTTTTTGATGACATAATCTAATATAATTTAATTTTAGTGCAAAAAAATTAATACACCATTCCAAATTAAGTACTCACATTTTTTTTTATTGATGAAAAGTTTTTTGACACAGTTTTTATTGACGAATTGTTTTCGATGAATTATTTTTCTATGACATTTTTTTGACACACTGTCTCTCATCTAACTTAAATATATTAAAATACATCTTTAGCAATCTTCCAATGGTAATTACTACATTAAATGTAGTATATCAGGTTGAAATGTATTATTTTTTTAATCAAAAAATGTATTTTCATATTATATTTATTATTTCAAAGTAATTTATTATATTTTATATAGTAAAAAACCCAGACTCAAAAAAATTAATTTCAAAAGAAAAGTCGTAAAACATATTAATGTTTGTTCAAGTATACCACTATCATATAATTTTTTTTAAAGATTATTAATACCGTCTTATATAAAAAACGATTGGAATGGAAAATATCCGCAAAATATTAAAGATATAGTAAAATATTAAGTATAATATACAGCTTAGGAAATCGTATATGATATTATTCGTAATACCAGGATATGTGCATATATTGTGTTATAAGACGGCTTATATTTTTTACATACCTACCGAGAATGTTATCCAATATCCCATAAATATGGAAAGGTCTAGATGGTTTTAGTTTTAGTTATTCTGAACTGTATAATTGTGGTTTATTGCCGATCAAGCGTTAGTAAACGATATTAACCTCAAAAAAAAAAAAAACGAGTGATCATATAGTATATGGATGGTATAATGAAAGAAAAACGCAATACTGACAATAACTTACTGCTGTAAATGACAAACCAATAATTTAATATTTAAAACGGATAATGTTTTATACATAACATATTTAAAAAATAGGGGAAAAAATGTGCTTAATCAATTTTACAATATTTTTTATTTAATAACGTATAATAGCTGACTCGCCATTGTCAGAGTATGGATAATTAATAACATAATGGTGATAACGGAAATAATAAAAACCAATTAACTGAACAGAAGTCATAAACCGCTAATAGCTTATAATTAATTTTTGACAGATTGAATATTTTAATTAAATAATAAATATAAATTGTGCAGTATATAAGGTGGATAACCTGAACATACATTGCGTTTATTACATTGCATACAATGTTAAATACCCATAGAAATGTGTATGTAAATAACAACGAACAAAGTAAAACTAGTAGAATACTAAAACATGTATAAAACAAATTAGGTTTCGACATAGATGAAATAATATAAGAGATATACACCTAAAAATGAATAATATAATAATTATTCGGAAGATTAACCTTTTACGAATTTCGATTTCAGCAAGAACAGAATACCCGAAAATACTAAATATTAATTGTTCATAAATAGGTTTGAATGACCTACATAGAATTATTTTAAACTGAGTACATTTATCGTAGTTAATTTTTGTATCAAAATGTTTATTGAAAAAAAAAAATCTAATATACAAATTTAATTGTTTAAACTTATTGAATCAGATAGTAAAAGTTGTGAAGTCCATTTTTTAATTTTTTTGTTAAAATCGATAAAATATTTAGCCACACTGACGAAATGTTTAATAAATTGTCTACGTCTTCGTGTAAGTATGTAATATGTTAAAATTATATTTTGTTTTTTTAAAATTATTTAATACGGGCATGACTCGAGTTATTCACTTACTTTTGTGGCCGCATCTTTTACACCTTTATACACTCAACGTTTGACCATGCAGAGTTTATTATTGCATACAACTGTTAGACATCACTAAATCAACAAATTTTCAAGAGATTGCACGTGTGTTACGCTATTGGCCATGCCTTAAATAGGTTACCTATACGACGCTAGAGTACACGACTCGGGTTTTCGGATCCGGCCTCCACGCCTCGAATTTCTACACCCTTTCGTTCCACACCGTAAAACACGCGTTCCGAAAACCTTAAAGACCCTGCTATACAATACTCCCCTTGGCTAATGACCATGACTAATGTTGCACAAGTCGTTGGAAGCAACAGCAATTAAGAAAAAAAAAAGATTTTATAGCTTTGATTCGAATAAAAAAAAATCAATGACTATTATAAAATAAAATATGCAAGGGGTATTATTATTTAAATACTTTGAAAATCTAAAATATTGGATTTTTTCTACTAAATCAGAGCAAGGTTTATTATGTTTCTTGATTTCCCTTTGATAAAATGCACAAATGTAGAATGCTATGAATTAAATTAAATACACGTTTCTTTTGAGGAAGTTACCCATGATTTGTATCACTTCGAACATTTATTTACAATAGTAAATCATGATTCCAGTTACGATTAAGATTGGGCGAATTTTAAAATAAATATTGCATTCAGTATTTTATAAATGTTTAAAATTAATAATATAAAATATGTTGTAGGTACATGACAAGTAACAGTATATTGTATTATATCAATATTTTTAATCATTATCTATAAAAAAAATGGTAAATTACTTATCAATAGATTGATTGATTAGTAAATAATTATAATGAGTACTAGATCTTTATTTTTCTAAATAGTTTATTTGTTTATTTACACTTTTGTGCACTAATAAAAATTTCTGAAAATTAGGAAAGAATCTAAAAATAAATATTCTCACACTCAATGAAACGAAAATACTTTTTATTGTATATCTATAAAAAATGACGGTTAATGTTACTATAACCATAGATTTCAGAACTATAGTGATCTATACTCATCGGCATATTATTAACCATTTTTATTTTAAACACAAATATTTATTTTATAAGTAGAATTGTTTATACAAATATAAACAAAAATAAAACTGTTATGAAATTCAACAAAGTAAAAATAAATATTATGTTAGAATATTCGTTATCACCTTAAACTGAACAAATCATAGAAATTGCAGCAATATCCTATCATAACTAATTATAATAAACTATAAATGACGTATTTCATCATCCTAATTTTTTTTTTAAATACACATAAATAATCATTGTAATTTTTAATAATATAATGATACAGTGATTTTAGTTTCAACTGTTATTTCCTAATGTGAAAAATAATATTTCATGCATCATGTCTTATAAATACGAGTCCGTAGGCGTCCATCTGGAAAAAAAAAAACTATACTGTGTAACTGCAACAATATCACCCGTGACGAAAAACTTTAAAATTTTAAATTACAACATTTTTCTAAAAACGTTTTGTGATGTCTGTTGTAGCGGAATGTGCTTCCCATTCTTCAAACCGACCGTTCAGCTCTCGGGCTTCTTTTGAAAAGCTGCTAATTTTCATAATAACACATATTTACATGAAAATGTATGTATTAGTATTTTAGAGGACATGGTAAATAAATTAACAAAAAGTTAGAAAAGTTTACACAGACGTGCTATTGTACATTACAAACATGCGTTGTTATAATAATATATATGTGTACATTTAGGTTCAAGATTGTGCTTTTTTTAAGTAATAATTCTTTCACTAAAATAAATATAATTGTATTATGTAAGAATAAACTAAGGTATTCTTCATATTGTAAAATGCTATACTAAACTCATAGTAGACGCTAATAGAAACAATGAGAGCCAATTTGAATTATTTTAAAACACCTATAATAAATATAATATAATATAGATTTTTTATTCATCATGCACACACCACGTCATATTTTCAAACACTTAGGTTTTTTTTTCATGCATTTAGAAATGTCCTGTGGTGGGACAATTTTATTTTTTTTCTTACGATAACTTAACTTTTTCATTGTTAATTAGATGATTTTTTAAAAATCTTCAGGCATCTAAAATTAAATTTAAATTGGTAGTTTTTGAGTAATTTAGCATTTTGTTCTATGGACAATTGGTCCAAGACAATGGATATGTTAGATATTATGTAAGAGATGACAATTTGAAAACTTAAGTAATTAATATTAACTTCTCAATATTTTATAATTTATAAACATTTCCGACTATATAAATTACTTAATCCAATATTACATCTGTTTTATAATTTTGTAATACTATTTTAAATAGACTATTATTCATAGTATATAAATAATAACAACTCAAAAAATACGCATTCAAATTTTTCTTTAGATACGTCATCAATATTTTCAAAAATAATATTTTCTCAGTAAAACAGATTTGTCCTCATTAAAAAAAAAATGAATTTTGTATTCCCATAGGGCACTCCTAAAATTATTTAAAAAAATTATACACCTATTTACAAATTTCAAAAATGCATTAGGTATTAAAGAAAATAAATGTGGTTGAGCATGTGGTGAACCATTCTATATACAATATACATATATCATAATTGATCTGCCTAAAATAATTTATGTATAATATTCATTGTAAGTATGCAAACACATTTCTTTAAGAGTAATATTAAAGTTTAATTTAGATGTGGTAAGTAATATTATACTTTTAGGTAAATGTGATCAAGATGCTGATAAGACAGCTCATAACGCTATAAATAACACCAATAGCGTAACACTATCATTTACATCACTTTTTGGTATACACAGAAATATAGATAAATACTTCATTAATCTATAGAATACTGCATGACGTAAAAATACGTAAAACAAATTAGAAAGTTATGCAAAATAAAAAACTCCGTTGATTTCTGGCCAAGTCTTAAAAAAATTAACCGTAATGAAAAAGTGCTACATTAAATAAAAGCAC
Organism: Pentalonia nigronervosa; assembly: GCA_014851325.1. Lineage (NCBI taxonomy): Eukaryota > Metazoa > Arthropoda > Insecta > Hemiptera > Aphididae > Pentalonia > Pentalonia nigronervosa. Next base: position 82,844 of record JACXSJ010001257.1, on the reverse strand, counting down.
ACAATTTGTCAATCGAGGTTCTCTCAGAAAAAGTCACTTGATGGTTAAAACGGAATCTCCATTGTATCAAGCATGCAACGTACAGCTGATAGTGAAGCTCATTACCACTATAGTTAGAATTGTATGGAGGGCCAAAAGGAAATCTCCATACCAGAAAATGTATACGAAGAAATTGAACCCATTACATATGTACCATAAAACGGGGTAAAATAGAAATACTTTTGAACTTAACGGAATCATAAAAACTGTTCTATTCGGGTTACATAATTAATCAATATATCTAAATACTGGTATTTTTAAGTGCTTTAATTGTGTATATATTTCAATAAATAATCTAATTTATTATTAAAAAAAAAAAAAATCCAAATTTATAGAATAATCAAATACTTAGAAATAATTTAATGTAAGCAAATAACCATATTATATAGTTGATACTCAAAAATAAAACTAATTAGATACTTACATATATATTGTACTAATTATTTATTAAAGAAATATTACTCTACGTTTGTCTCAATTAAAACCACATTATATTTAAATTAGGACGTTTTCAATAATTATACATAGGTATTATAATGTTATGTTGTGTTTCGATATTTAATAGAGAATAATATAGCTTGTATAACTACCTGCATAAATATCGATTAGACGAGTTTGAAAGTAATTATATATTCAACAGCTGAGGTTTACTTATGTCACATAAATTATGTGTACATTGTACATTGAACAATTATAATAGTATACTAATTCCCTATGGTTATTTAGATTCGCTGTCAATTAGATCTCGTTGTGTCATTTGGATCATGAGGATCTAGTTGGACGGGGATCTGGGTTAATGTTCACCCATCATAAGCATAATGCATAAAATGACTGTAGAATTTTAACAGATAGAAATCGCCTTATGCAGTTTGTTATACAAAGAATATATAGAAAATGTGTTCTAGCTCTATCTCTCTTAAAGTTTTATAAAAAATAATATTGGTGAGAGAGAGGAATGTCCAATGAGTTGAATAATTGCGTGACATTCTTATATGTTATTAATAACTAAAACGGATAGGTAGAAATTGAACTTTCTTCGATTGGACCAAAATCACAACATAACAAAAAACATGTTTATAATAATATAACCTATAATGTGTACTGTTTTATCATGGTCGCTGTCAGGAAGAAAAATATCATGTTATATGTAGCAACGTTTATTGTGTGTGTAGGTGTACCATAATAATATGATATTGTCTTAGTATTCGGATTGATCATTGAGCCATAATGATTATTGATATAATATATTACTGCATTTAATCACAATAATATTACAATATAAGATTTATGCTTAACGCACAAGGGAAGGGGGAACTGCATGTGAGTACTCATCAATAAACATAAGACAGTTAGTAATTGATATCGCTATAATAATAATGCTATAATTTTTTTTTTTATTTTTGACGATGAAATACACCACGTGGTGATTCGCTAAAATGAATTGCCACTAGATACACTTTGGCCATCGATATTATAATTATATGTACTATGTTGCGCCGTCAAACTCCTATCGAGTATGCGGTTAATCTGACGACTTGCGTCGGTTAAAAGTTTAAATGTGAATTGTGTTGTAACAAAGAATAACAATTTTTGTACATTTAACAGAAGAGCGTTGTACGCCTTTTAATATAAGGTATATAATATATAATAATGATAATAATGATAAAAATATAAAGATAATATCGCGTTGTTATCACGCTAACAAATTTATATGAAACAACCGTGAGGGTGATAGTAGGCTGATGGCGGCGAGCGGCGGCTTTGATAACGAGACAGTGAGACGACGTGTTATCAGCGACGACGGCGTTGACAGGTAGAGGAACAGTAATATATCAATGTAATATATACTTAAGCGTATATATTGCCAACCAATATTTGTAAGACCGGCGGTTTACTATGGCGGTAATGAACAGCGGCGGCATTACGAATACTAAGGTACGCTGTTGACACCAGAGCAGGGGGGGGGGCGGCAGCACGACAGACAACATCCGGATAGCAATGGTTCAGCGAACGGAACCAACGACACAACCGGCGGATACAGCAAACAGGGTAGACGCACGAATAATATTGACGCACGATATGGCATAAAGGAAGAAATAAATTCTCAGGTCTCGTGGTACTATGACGGAAACAAAGGCGTCAGACACATACGGCACGACGACAGGTGCAATACTAATTTCAGACCGGGAAGCGAGACGACGGGTCGTGGCAGATAAAAGTCCTCAGATAAAACGAGTGTACACATATGCACAAGAGCCCGGTCAATGTCCGCGATTATTATTAATGCTTATCTCCAGCAATGCGATTGTTCAGACATTAAATTATGAGGGATGGTAGCACCCATGTTTTGTAATTATATCTTCTTGTCCCGTGATTAGATAAAAGTCATTCAGCACCTTCTCTGCCACCATCACTACCAGCACGTCTCTCTGAGCTTCACTGTCGTTAATCGATTGTTCTCAGTCTATCACTCTTATCCCTAACAATTTCCGATCACTCCTATTTTTTTTTTTTTATAGATAATAATTCCATTATGTTATTACCGTGTTACTATCTATAAATGTTTGATATGCACTCGCGCGATCTCGTTACGATATTATAATGTGCGAGAGTCGCTTTTTATCGGACGGCCAATTAGACAACGTACCTAACCGAATACGCGTCGGCGTTTTGCTACCATCCCGCCACACGACCACCCACCACCCGCCAACGCAAACAACTGCACACCGGGTTTTGCCGTTGTCGGGTGTGATGGGTAAACTTTTGGAATTAATTACGGCCGATAAACTCAACACACACCCACATGCGCGCGCACGCGCACACACTGCAACCGTCCGATTACTTTTCCGCCGCCGTCGGAGGAGCTAGTTCTTCTCGCCCGAACTACCCCTTCGCGTCGACCCTTCCCGCCCAAACTCCGTTTGAATCGTGACGGGCGAGTGTGTGTTTACACGTATTATACGCATATATGTTTTATACATAATATTACGTGCACGCGTAATATACCTATATGTACGCGCGCGTCGAGTGCAAACATAAACACGCGCTCGGCACTTTACATTTCGGTTCTAATTGCGATTTCTAGTTGTGCGGGGAAAATACAATTGCCAACAACAGCGGTAATTATTATCGCCGTCTTAGTCGTCTTGGCAGTCTTCGCATCTCGCGGCGCGTGGCGATTATAAAATTCTGCGGCGGAAGCGAACGTGGCGTAGAACGCGCGTGCCTGCGCCGAGGTTTTTGCAGATGTTTTTCGCGTGCCATTCTACCGGGCCGCTGTCTCGGCCAATAAGTACAATCAGCCCGATGAACAGGCCGTTGCGATTTCGCGATAATGAAGAAAACATAATATTATTATAGTTTAAGAAATTAATTTTCTAGGAAACTCCCCGTACGGCCGGGACAAAAAAAAGTTTTCGATAAAGGCCGCCCGGCCAGTGTAGGGGTTGATGACCGCAGAATAATGTAGTTTACCGTAATATGTTCACCGAGAGTCAAATTTTTATTTGTAAGTAACGTTTAGGTTGTTTGTTTATACTTGATGGAGTTGAAATTCGAAGCGCGTTCAACGTTTATATTATTTAAAACGCGTTTAAACAGAGTATAAAAACGTTTCTTTGTCTTCGGTATCGATTTTAAACGGGAATTCGAAAAGTCCGAAATACGTCGTACCGAATTAATTGCTTTGTCAGAACTGTTCGTACCATTTTCTATTTACTTCCCAGAATGTACAAATAAATAGGTACCTACGTTACACTTTGTAGTAAGCCAATCGGGATAACTAAACGGTGTCAAATATTAGCATATGACCTACGTAGTCACGTGTTTTAAAAATATGAATTATATAAAGTTCGTGATCGTGGGCGTTTTGTGCGAAGGTGGCTAAACGTAAAATGTCAGAAATGGATTTGGCATGAACAATATAACGATGTTTGATAATTATTAATAACAAACTAAAAATAGTGTTTTTTGATAAATAAAAAATTAATAATATCTAAGTTTAAACTGTAGGTACATAAAATATTACAATGTATCATAATAAGTATATTATGACTGAATTCATGAATATAATATAATTATTGTACAAATAAAATAGTCATTGCAATCTATAATAAAGTAATATTATCATTATCACAAATTAAAGAGTATAATATCGAACTTCAAACAATTAATTCGTATTATTAAATAATAAAAAAAAACTTTGCTATGTAGTAGTTTTTGAGTTACTTCAGATCACTCTAATGAATGAATTAAATTTTAATTCCATAATAAATAAAATATTGTGTACGAAAAACAATTATGAGTTAGACTTTATTTCTAAGGATATTTTATTATATATTTGTATTGCTCTAAGAAATTTATTTTTCTATTAGTAACTAGTTCTAAAACAGAAAGTTGAACTAATTCTTACTAACAATAAATAGCTTTCATTATAAATATTAGGCATAATATAATTTCGTATAACATAACTAACTTACATCGACGTACCGTAAAAGAGTAAGAATAGATTTGTGGTATAAAAATTTAGAAATTAACATAAATATTTTGAACATTTTACTGTATATAGCAAATCATTTTTTTTTTTTTTTTTTGAATAACAATGAAATAATAATTAAAATCGTTATTTTTTTAATTTCGTAAAATTTTGGATTTGAAATGTCTATGTACCTAATCAAATTGTGTATATTAATATATTATTATGACATTTCTATGCATCTATATGATGCACTAATATTGAACCTTGTCTTAAATTGTTAAGCCTTAGCTATTAAAATAAAAAATGTTTTTTAGTAACGAATAAAAATGTCATTATATATGCATATATGATATATAAATAAAAAAATTAACAAACATTGTGTTATGCTATTTATGATGTCTGCAAAATAAATAATAATTAAAAATATAATAAACAAATCGATAAATAGTTTTTTATAATGAAATACATTGATGTATTAATGATGTTGAGTTTAAGTTTGAGTGATTGAATAATAATCACATTATCAACTCAGAATCGAGCTTGAGAGTATTACATTTTAATGAAAACAGAAAACCGTGCGTTTGGAAGATTAAAAATAATATAATTTACCTTAATCATAAATTCAAAATTACATTTTAAAATCACTTCATAATATATTTATCATTCAAGTATACATGTTAGTGATATTTTTGTTTGAATATTATGAATGATCTAATTCAATTTATAGTTATATATAGTTTTTAGTCCATTCATAAATTATTGTTAAAAAGTATTGCAGTAAACATAAGGACATAAAAGTTAAAAAGCATTAAACATTTTATCTAGCGCCATTTTGTTTTTATCTATTTAATTGTTCTATAAGTTGAACGTAACGTATAAGTAAAATAGGTATTTGTTCGAAATTTAAATAATAATTAAATATTTATGCTTGTTTCGGTTTAGGTCAAAATTAATTATAAATTAATATGTTTTCATGTACGAAAATAGCTTTTAAATTTAATTAAAATCTCAAGAGAAATATATACTATAAATTTGGTGAATAAAATGTGATTTTAAATATATAACTATAACTTAATATAGTCAAAGTCATAATAAAATAAAAAAACTTAAATGATTTTGAATGGTTATGCTCAATATATAATGTTTAACACTCTTATTCATATTTTATAAATATGCATGTCATTAATAACTGTAGAATGATTCGATTAAAATCCAATTTTTTTTTTTTTATTCACCCTTGGGTTATTCGTGTAGTTAACGTATTTTTAAATTAATATTTCCATACCTTGCGTTTTAATTTTCTCAGCATATCCGGTTGATGATTTCTTTATTTAATAAAATTATTAATCTCAATTAATATTCGATTCAGAACCAAAGTCGCAAATTTCTACACCTTGATAAAATGTTGACGTGCTCTGACGCTTTCGATTTGATTTCAAGACTTTGGAACTAACAATACTATGACTAATATTATTCCACTGTACTATATTTTCAATGTAATGTGTGTAAACGTTTTGCCGTAACGATATCAAAACAATGCATTCACAAACCATTTGAACGTTTTATTTAAATATATTATTTTATGCATTATATTATAACTATTATTATTACTATGTTTATTTTTTTTACAGTTGTTAAGTCTTCAACATTGATTATTGTTAGTACACATTTGATTAAAATTTAATATAAGTTATACGTTTTAACATATTAAATCTAATGACTATGTTGACATAGTTTTTACAATATTGTCTTATGTTTATTTTGTGAATAAAGTATAAATATTTTTTTTCGGTATTTTTTTCATTTAATGCTTGTTAACGAATTGATTGTTGACGATTTTAGGTGCTTCAATGGACTTTAGACAGTTTATTACTATTTGCATATAGATCAATATGTTTGATTGTAAATTGTTCTATGTATGTCACATGCTAGTACTGATTCTTTGCAGTGCGTCCAATTTTCACTCAAGTAGTTATGACTTCTTTTCTTATTTTATGTTAGAGGAATATTTTCATTTTTAAATGTTGAGTTTTAAATTTCTGATTATTTTGAGAGAGTGTTTTATTGAGATGCAGCTATAGTTACAATAGGAAGTAATCTGTTATCGTTTATAATAATTATTTATAAAATTTTTTATTTTGTCTTTAATATTAGTTTACCGCTTCTGTTCTATACTAATACAATTTATTTTCACAAATAACAAAGGCATTTTAATTAGTGAAAAATACTTGTCTGTTAATTTGTTCCTAGACTGTATATTTTTTTAAATTAATTCAACTATAATGTTATTGATTTTCAATTTTTAAACAACTATACTATATTATGTATATATATAATATGTGTGTGCTTGTGATAATTTTTAGTCTGATTGAATATTGTTTGAGAACTCTGTTTTTCTTTCTTACTAGCTGTGTATGGATTGTATCCCGTAGCTGCAAACAAACCGGATATTTTATTCATTCAAAAACTGAAGTACTGTGGTCCCCATTGGCGCCATCGAGGGGCGGCCAATTGAATTTACGTACCACTAGACTGCTGTTTACACTGTAGGTATACCATCGAATGATTAAACAACTTTCGACCGAAATGAACTTGGGTTAACTAACTGCAGTGTGTATAGTGTACACTGTATACAAAATCTAATTTTGAGCTAAAAATTCAAATGGCATAATGAGATAAAAATAATTATATAATATAATGTTTATAAAATAATCGCAGATAGTTATAGTCAAACGAATAATGTTTACATATACTATTAATAATCATACGGTATTTGTTTCCTGAAAAGTATTTCTAAGTAGAAAATGTAATCAAATACATATAATATGAGTATTTATTGGTTCATATTAAATTTTGGCAACTGGGACCATTAGTTTTGAACATTTTTAAGTAGCATCTTGTTTAGTTGAATTATATTATTTTATTAAAAAATGTATATAATGTATAAATTGCAAGATTTAATTTAAAATTTGTTTGTCTAGCCTAGAGGAAAGTGATGAGGTCACGTGACAAGTGATGTCTGGTCCTATGGATTCGTAGAGGTTTAGTGGAATATGGTGTTTGACTCTTGCTTCTTTGTATGATCTACATTCTGTGAGGATGTGTTTAACAGTTGTTGTTACTCCCCACGAAATGCAGGTTGGTGGATGTTTGTCTTCCATTAGATAACCGTGTGTTCATCAGATGTGGCCGATTCTTAGTCAGTGAATTATCTTTTCGATTTTTCTGGACATTATATTGTGACTTTAATAGTATAAATTATACAAATATACATAAAAACTAAATATAATAATTTTTTAATAAATAAATAATTTACGTTTATGTTTAATAATTGGTTATTTGTACAATGAACTTAATTGGTTGTAGAATATATCCAAAATATAATTTTGATTAATAGCTAGTAGCTATTTTAGTACAGTAGGTATTCTAATAAATTAAATTTTATAATTACGATTTTGAACTAACGATTTTCTTTTTTAATATCATCTTATATTAATGCCATATCAAAGTTCAATCATAATTATTTGAAATTTATACTCATAATTTTTAAGTCTACTTTTTGTCTATTTGATTTTTGTATGTACATTTTATATTTGACTGTTTTTACGTTGATTTAAACTTTTTTATAGGTTCTATAATCGTATAGTATTCATGTATATAATATAAAGTTTTCATTTTTCATAGAATTCATCCTTATATTATGCTCTTATCCTCACATAAATATTAACCCTTCATTAAAGTGTTCGCACCGCACACATAACGCATGCCTTAAGTTGGTAACATTTGATTGACATTTACAACTTACGGTGTAATTCCATTTCCATTAGCTAGCTACGATTTCATACGACTACGTCTTCAGATTACTTTATATTTCTTGTTCTTAAATATTTAATTTACCACTGGGATTTAATTCAATTGTTCATAATATGTACCGTGTCCCGAAATAGTTATTCATCGTAACTGTAAAATTCAATATGACATTGATCTCAATGCTATTTTTAATCAGGATTTGTTTAATTTCAATGAAAATTATAATTGTGTGTTGTAAAGCCTGTACTAATTTTTATATGGGTTGTTTATTATTCATCAAACATCACTATTTCAATAGTACACATTTACATTAATAACAAATGTTAATTAATATAAGAGTATAGGAACACCTGTAGGACATACTTTATTATTTGATTTCAGTTGTTTCATCGTATGTGATTTTTGTGTATTCAAAATGCTTCACTAGAATTCAACGGGAAACATAAGTATTCATTACATAAATGTACATTTATAATGGCGTGCAGATTTTATAAGAATAAATTATATTCTTATGGATATTCGGATACAGTAAAAATGAATACAAACATACACTATATTTAATACAGATATTATACTTAATGCAGTTAAAATTAAATTCTAGAACAAATCATACTGACAAAAACAATTTGTTCTTTATACTAATGGATAAACTACGAGATAAAAATATCCATCGATAGTAATTTGCACACCTTAAATAATTATTATTGTTTTACTATTTTTATGTATCTGTTTACTTACAGGGTACGTTTAATAAATCCAGTTGTATATCATTCATCTAAAGGTAAATCGTTTTCATTATTTAAAAAAACTAGGACAAGAATGTTTTCTCGAACACTATTGAAAAAGTTTGGCACTAAGCCAATGTTTCGATGCCAAGCTCTTATAATCAAAAACAATTTGATATAAATTTGTTTTGCTAAGTACCTACGTATGTTTTTAAACAAACCCTGGGTTATGAATATTTAAATTCCAAGATCCAATTGCTATCATAAAATATGAATAATTTGTCATATAATTAAACATGTAAAAATTAAAAAAAAAAGTACAACGGGAATGACTATTTTTATTTGTATGAAATGTGTTATTAGTTTATACATGAAGAATAAATACAATTATTAAAAATTACAAATCATATTTATCATACTGAATGTGTGTTTGTTTTTCTATGTTAAAACGAAATGCTAGGAATAACAATAACTATATACAATTAGTATGACTTGACTACATACGATATATCTAAGCACGTGATTTTGATAAACACTAAACGTACTTACATATTTTATTCCTACTAATCATTTTATGTTTATCAACTAGAAACGTGAATGGAACATCTGTCATATAAATTGTAATATTATTTATAATAGAATAATAAAATTGATGCCAGATGACGGTTTGGTCACGTTGCAAAGGCATACTAAACATAAAACAATTTAGAAAATAAGATTTGGAGTTTTCAGTCTTAATATAATATTCTACTGATATCTGAATCTGAAATATTTTTTACGTAAATAAAAAAACTTTTTCTTCAACACATAGATTTTGCTATAGTGACAACTGCTGTATAAAATAGCGATAAGGTCCTATTTCAAAAAATAAATCTTCTACTACGAAACGGTATACCGACCCATGCATGTCAAAATAAACGAAAACTATCCAAATGGGAAACAGTTAATGCACGTAATTGTGTGTGTGTGTGTGTGTGTGTGTGTGTGTGTGTGTGTGTGTGTGTGTGTGTGTGTGTGTGTGTGTGTGTGTGTGTGTGTGTGTGTGTGTGTGTGTGTGTGTGTGTGTGTGTGT